>OOFC01013135.1:0-23335 GCA_900323345.1 Pseudochromis fuscus | reverse complement strand
ATGTTAATGAAAATGTTCTCTTAAAAGAATTGAAGCAACTGAGATAAACAAGAGAAAAATGGGCAGAGGAGACTGAGCGTTGCCATGGTGATGCTTAGCAGTCAATAGAGAGCTTGTGTGTCTTTTTTTTTTTTTTTTTTCCTTTTTTTTGGTGTGTTCCTGTGGAGAAACATCAAAATAATATTACATGTTTCCACTCAGGTCTAAATCCGTTCTGGCACCAACTTTATTGCAGTGTGGGAGTTGACAGTGATGGGAGAACTGGTGAAACAATTTTAGGTTTCAAAGAGCCATGTCTAGAAGATAATTGTTCAGGTACAGTGTGAAAGAAATCTGAACGGCCTCTCATTGCAGCTTCTCATATGTGGCCATTTCTTTTCTTTATAATAACTGTAAAATATTTTGTGTTTTTGATTCTCTCTCTAACAAACAAGGACTTTAAAGATATTGTGCATCTGCTTTACTATTTTTACCTTTCTGAATAATTCATCAAACAAACTTCCTAAATGTTCTTGTTCTCCAGTTTCTCATATATTCTCGTACATTTGTGTTTAGATTAGTGGGGAGTCTGTTCTTTGGGTTTCTGAAGTTATGACAATTTAATTTTGTGACATATTTGAAGCACAATGGCTAATTATTGGAAAAAGTGTAGTACACCCACAAATGTTTGGTTGGTTTAAAGTAGGTAAATACTGGACTAAGTACATGTTAATTTATCCTTGCCAGATGGGCATAAAAGCAACATAATGCTGATAAAAAACAAAAAATGTTGGGTACAAACAAGCTGCCTTTTTTAGTGCGTAATGGGTGAGGCGTATAACCACAGCAGTTCTATCCATGAATTGATGTGATTATTAATGGATCATTAGAGAATTTGAAGAAAGTGGACTGACTGTAATTTAAGTCATAATTAATCCAGCTTCTGCTTTTCTGACAACTAGTGAAGGAAAGAAATAGAAATTCACACTTTGTAAATTGATGCAGGTGTTTTGCTGTTTTTTTTACTAACTGCTTATTGAAATACTAATTTGGATATTAATTGATAGTAGTCATTGTTCATTTGAAGTATAAAACACTGTCTCATGGAGTTGTGGAGTTGTGAAGTTTTAAACAATTATGCAGTTTCAGTAGAAATGATCCCATAACCCAGTGTGCTTTCATAACAATGAACCGAGATCATTGGCAAGAAGTGGAGCCGGTTGGACATAATGTGTGTGTACTATATACATTACCCAATTAACATCCGACATGGTTCATGGCAGAAGCTAATCCAAAGCTGAGGTATTACTTTTAGCCATCGCAGCCTATGTAAAGTAAAACCTAATGATATGCCATGGTGTATTTAATGGAATTTGAAATGGTAAATGTAATGACATTTCACATAATGGCTGTTAGTTGTATTTGTGCTGCCCCTTCATGGTCATTTAAAATCTACATACATGGAAAAAAAAAGCCCTTAGCAATCAAAGGAGAGTTCCTTGAACAAACGGCTGAAGTTATACTCTCCAGACTAACACCCTGTCATACCATCAATATGTAAGAGAGAAACCAAAAACCTTTCATCATCAAGGCCGAGTTTTCCATTTCACACCTTTTAACAGATGTTAAGGTGGAGTGGGACGAGTGATGAAGATGGAGTGAAACCAGCTGGGGTCCTACCCCACAACGACAGAGGGGCGGCGCTGAAACGAGTTGGGCAGAGTTTTCCCCACGTCCCAGTTATTGCACGATGACCACTCAGGTCTGATCTCCAGGAGGCTGTCAGCCACTCAGCTTGGTCCCCTCTGAAGGTGTGGTGTAGCTCCACAGCCCTCCATCTAACGGAGCCCAGGACTCTGTCCAAATTCACCTTTGAGTGTTTATTCATTAACTTTGATACTGGAACTAGTGATGTCATCACTGATGTCACAAATCGATTATAACTCTACAATACTGGAAGAGAGAGGAAGTGGGCAATCTATGAATAACACAAATGCTTCCATAGGATAATATGCTATGGAAGCACTTGTGTTAATTATAGATGGAAAACAATGTGGTTTTAGTTGTTGTAAAAATGATATCATTATGTTGAAACTGACTGTTTTTAAAGAAGGGAGACTCCCCAGTCCCCCCTGTGAAATCTCCTTATCCCTATCATAGTCAGACGGGTGTGTGTCGGTGGGTTACTAGGAGTGTGTACACGCGATACAGCATGAATCGAGGGTGGTCCGATGTCAGACAAGTATATATATATTTTTTCTCAGCTGTTATTCTTAGTGGGATTACAGTACCATACCAACCACAAATAGATAAACCTGTTGAGTACCAGAGGATATCAGGGATATGGTGAATAACCTGCAACACTTACAGACCTGAAAGCAGACCACAGTGAGCTCTATGCCATGATTACACTTTACACTAAAGTAGTCTGAAGTATTTTATTTGCAATCTGACCTGTTCAACCTGTGGCATCAAAGTGAAGGACACATCATGCTGGGAGTACAAGCCTGACATCCTCAATGCAGCAATATAATTTACGGATTAAAGAGAGTGGTTTTGTTTCTGAACTATTTGAGGGATTGTTATCAAACTGGCACAGACGTGTGTGTTCCTAGCAGGATAGATTGTTATAACTTTGGTCACTCCTTCATGTTTTGTGTTGCCACTATCAGGTTAAACTGTGTGTCCAGTACAAATTACAAATCATCCTTAGCTGTAGTTAAGGACTCTGAAGTACTGCTAGTTTTTAAAAAATATTACATCTCTGTACACCTGAAACTTAGGTGAACTGAACTTTATCCAATAAAAATTCAAACAAATATAGCTGAATAACCTCTGTTTAACATGTAAACTGTGTATTTAAATGTGTATTGTGTTGTGTCTGGAAGGATATACACAGCCCTGCGAGGTACTCCATGTGGCTGAATGTTTCATTAGGATTGTGTTGTAGACACGTGCAAAGTCCCTGACCACTTCTCCCAGGCTGGTATACAATCTTTTTGAGCTTGTATTTTTTGCATTATGCAATTCCTCACACCAGACAAGAAATTCCACGTCTGTGCGGTGGGTGAACAGCATACTGAACACACATCCGAGCTGTGAGGGAAGTGCAAAGAAACATCCGTGCTGGGTATAAACCCTCCCAGGTCCAGATGGGAAAAATGCTACAATAAGTGGAAGGTAAAATCTGATCCAGTGAGAATTTGAACCATAAATATCATTAATGCACTCTACATAGTCTCAAGTTCTGTACTGAGCATTGAGCTTTACCCCTATATGTGTTTTGCAAACATCCCCTTGTAAAAACATTAATATGCTGCTCTGACACCCTCAACTCTTCTGGGAAGACTCTTTCCCCCGGCTGCAGGGATTTGCTCCTGTTCATCCCCAGGATCATTAGTGGGGTCAGACTGATGTTGGGCAGTCAGGCCGGGCTCAACGTCAGCATTTCAGTTCATCCCCAAGGTGCCTGATGGAGTTGAATACAGGGCGTTGTGCAGGCCAGTCAGGTTTTTCCACACAAAACCATTTCTTTGTTGGTGTTACTTTGTGGATGGGGCATTGCCAGGTTGAAGCAGGAAATTGTCTTTTCCCAAACCCCTGCCCCCAGTTACACTTTTTTTTCAGGCACTTAGATCAAAGAATGTAAACTAGACCCAGATCAAAGTTTAAAAAACTATTTACTAAGGCTATGTAGTGTAGATCAGGGGTATTCAAAGTGTGCCACTGTGGACGATAACCATGCTACTCTGCAGTTTAAGAGGATGTAAATGGGAGGTGTAATGTTGCCATGAGTGAATTATTGTGTATAACTTCAGGCTTTTTATAAGAAATGGCCTTATTCACATGTATGCACACAAGTATGTAGATTTAGCTGTTAGCTCTTCCTGTCTGCAGAACACTCATGGGTGTAGACGACTTTTACGCAATTACTTTAATACCAAAATAAATCTTCTCTGGGATGTTCTGCATGGCTTTTTTTTTTCTCCTGATTTCTAATTAGATTTATGAAAGTTTATTTACCATGGACCCCAAACATAATAATGTCCTGAGGAAGTGAAAGTCCCACTGAATCAGTTTTTGATCACCCACTCCTTTTATTCAAGTGTCTTTGTCTGATATTGCTCCTTCTGTGACCAGGTACAGTGTTAGATCAGATGACTCGACCTAAACCATCGACCTAAACCAAAGAATCTAAGTAGCAAATATTTGTGACATAGATGCAAAATAAATTGTGTAAAAAATAAAATAATCCACATTTTTGATTTGAGCAGAATATTGTAGTAAAATAGAATAAAACAGAGTGAAATGAGAATATGATTGAATGGACCAAATGAACCCAGTGTGTTAAATGCTGTCACCTTTGTGCTGCATGTAAATTTTGTGGACTTTTGTAAGTTTTGTACAATGAATAATTTAGTCCTGCAGTAATTATAAAGGTCTTTGTTACCCAGCATGAAATACCCAAAGGATCCATATTTCATAATGTTAAAGAATGAAGAATGAACAAAAATAAATTCATAAATCCCTCTTTAAAGACTGATCAATAAAAAAAGCCTGGTTTACCCTAACAGGTATCAATGGTCTGTCATTTACTATTGATAATGTTTCTTCTTCACTGTTCTTTAATATGATATTTTTGTGTGTGATTTATAATGCATCATGTTCCTCTGCTGACTGGCCGTTCAGTTCATAAAGTGTTAATAAGCTTTGTTCTTTGAATCTCTTCAGAGAGACGCTGCTAAAAAGAACTGTGAGAGATACACTTCAAAATGTATGTTTAATTAAAAAAACAAATTACAAAGTTAATGTAATTCCATTTTTTGTGGTTGGGAAAATATTGAATTAGTTGTGTGTTGGAGTGTTACTTGTTTAGTTGAGCTCTGACCTGATTTACAAAGTTTAACTTGAAGAAGCTTGAGTGAATTTTACAACATTGTTGAAATCAGTTTTATTTGGCACACAGACGTGAAATCTCTTTGAAATGAATTCAATCAATTTACTTCCAGGTTGTAATCTATTTGTAGCGCCACCAGCAGGACAAAGTTTTCACTTACCCAGTAAAATGTGGTTTGTTTTGATGGATTGGCAACAACAGGGGTCTCCTCACTTTTTCTACTTGTGCCACATTGAAGTGAAACTTTTTAAAAACGATATTTTTTGTTTCTTGTTTGTCTTACAGCTCTTACATATTTAACCCAGCCTCTCAGTGGTGATGAGGGTTTTGTATTATGAGAGACATCGATTATCATTTTAACTGAGATTCAGCAACAAAAGTTTTAAGATTTACGAGGGGCTGTGATGAGGAAGCAAACAAATAGCTCAGGACTCATGTGAAGCACATTTAACAAACAAAGAAATGCATCATAGACAAAACACTTGTGCCAGCAAGAGTACAAACTTGTGAATTTTTAATGTGGACCGATGTGACCATGTGCCAGCTCATCTTCCTGCTGCTGCTTTGTGATCAGAAATTGCTTCTCCATCACATTACCTCCCAGATCATGGGAAGGAAATGATGTTTGGCAGTCGAAATCGTCAGCTGTGACACACGCTCTCTGCTTTGTGGAGCATACAGATATTAAACGAGTGCTGAAAGAGAGTCGTTGCACAGTTGTGTGTATGGTGATTTGTCACTGTATGCAGCTGAGATGGGGTTTAATTGTCCTTGTGTCTCGTCAAGGTGATCTGTCACATGTCAATGCCGTATAGCTACAGACTCCCTGTGGTTGAGTGTCTGGTTGTGTAGAATTGTCCAATCTTTGCCAGGTCTCCTTGACTTGAAGCTTCACCAAAGCCAGCTGCAGAGACTGGACATAAAAAACATCTGGACTCAAATACTGGAGCAGAACAATGGGCCCTTGGGAGATGAGGACTGTCACATTCATCTTTCAACCAAACTGGTTTGGTGGGCAGCTCAGGGACCAGACATTCTCAAGGATTATTGCACTGATTAGCACAATATACGAAGGCCCTGACAATCTCAAGGGGAGTCCCTGCGTCCAGGGAGTTGAGTTTGGTTTACATGGATTATCTGTATGTGTGTGAGGGCTTTACATATTCACTAATACCCACATCAATCAATAGTGTCACAAAGCCAGCCTAAATCTTGCCTTTTTTTTTTTTTTTTGCACTACAAACTATCAGTATGGGAAGAATCCAGTGACGCTCGATTTAGGCAGCAGCTCGAGGGTAGACTGATTAGGAGTGTGGATCAGATGACAACAAGCAGCTCTGTATGTGACGCCTCATAACTCCTGACATTTGTGAACAACCACTTTGGCATTGTATATAAAGTTAAGCAGGATACAGACCCTGCAGGGTGGACTTGAAATTTAAAATGGATTTCAAAACCAGTTTTGCAAGATTTTTTTTTTTTTTTTTGACATTATTTACACATTTGGTGCCAGTTTGAAAACACACAACCAAAGCAAGTTGTTTATCTGATCACAGAAAAGTGCTTGGTAAGTAACAGGTCTGCAGTGGTGTTGAAGGATGTGTTTACACTTAATTTTAAGATATGTCACTAAATATACGCTAAAACAACCACCACAACACATCGAGATCTGATCACTCAAACCACATGTGGAGGTGGTCTGATGCATTTGACCACATACCTTTTGTAGTGCAAGTGGTAATGTATCCCGATGCATCCCCGATGTTACATCATCAGTGCAGGAATCAAAGCCACAGCTTTTCTTGGGTTTAGTCTCATAACAAGTTTGTCCTCTCACCCGAAACAGTTGGAATAGCCCGGACATGTTCAGTGTTTACAAAATCTGGCGATCTTCTGGCGAGTTAAACGTCTGCCAAGTCCAAGAAAAAAAAGGAAAGGAGTTTATCGCTGAACTCTGAATGGATCAATTCTGAGATGGAAAACTCCCAAGTTTTTGATTCCACAATTGCTTTTCTGAGTTGGTTCAATTAACTGAATATTTTTACCTTGAGTCAAGGAGCTCCGATTCGATGCTTCACCATGGCAACGGGTGAAAATAAACATAAGTTAGAGGCGTCAACGCTGTTTCTGGCCAGTAGAATCATATTTGAAGGAAAAAGGGAGAGAGAAATACTGACTGTGCCACAGTCTGGCTATTTTACCAGACTTTCTGTTAATATTGCAACAACAAAAAAATGAAATATAAAAATGTAGGGGAAGGGAAAATGTACGTCACCTTGGTTTAACCATATTTGACATGAAACAAAATAAATGTTATTCAGTGGCTATTTCAGCATGCTGTAGCTTTAAGCAGAATGATAACTCACGAATGATCTTGCCTAATATCGTCTTCACATTATAGTTTTTTTTTTATGTCCATGTCACCAGTGTTAGAAGGAAAACTCAGTTTCCACTAAACCTGTTTTCTGGAGCAGACCCCTGGAATCACACTGTGGATTTTGTAATCACAGTATATGTAATGTAATAACCCACAACTGGAGCTGTTGTTTGGCATTGTCCTTGTAGTTTTAGGCACTTAATCATTTTGCATGTATGATATTTAACAATTGCCACTTGGAGAAAGACGGTTTTTCAATGTTTAGTTTGTTACAGCAGACGGACTACAACTGTAAAAGTGGTGCTATATTGATTTTCATTGATGTTTGCACAGAAAGAGTTGAAGATCAGAGGACACCTTGAATATAAAGCAGAAATTGTTGTGAATGTCATAAAGAAAACTAACTGAAGTAGTAGCATACTCACCAACACTGTGGCTGCAGGCAGTCTGCAGTTTAAGCCTCGGCCCCAATTGGCTGTACTTCCTTTTACATGCTGTGTATGTGCAGAAAACACCAACAGACTCATAGACCACGAAGGTGCATGTTGCATAATTTTGAGCCTGTAGACTGCCAGTAAGCACGTACAGAGGATGCTGATCCTGATCAACAAACTCTACCAATTCGTTTTGGCGAGGATGAAAGTGTGCTGCACAGCATCTGCAGGTCTGATGTGTGATTTCTTTTTTTATTTAGTTTTATGGTCATGAGGCAGGAGCAAGTTTCCTGTGCATGTGGAGTACTGCAGACACACAACATACGCAGTAAATCAAACTCCCACGAACGTCAAAAAACATCTCTTTCCTCCAAACTTTTAGCACTGTTTGGTGGAGCTAACATTCAGATACATTAACTTGTCTCCCATAAGTGGGCAGGTGAGGTTCAGTGCAGAACCTTTGGAGTTACTGACAGTTATGAAAAAGATTGTGAACTTTATGAGTTGCTGAGGAGGTGGAGGAGAAGTTCTTGCCTCTTCTTCTGACAATGTTGTAAGTTGATTTTGTAAACTGTAGGGAAAGTATTGTTTGGACATGAGATGCAAAAGCAGAATATTGAGCGGACATCTGTCCACAGGTGGTGGACATTGTATCAAAATAAAACTGTATAGATTTGGTGTAACATTATGTAACTCGCGGTTACCTCCCTGCGATGCTCATCTGTTACTTTCAGCTTACTTTTTAATTTGGACAGAAATAAGTTTAACAGTCATGCAATGTTATTTTTGACATCCCTCGTGCAATATATAGAAGACTGGCAGGTGGCACAGTTTTGGGGGTCTTGCTGGGGAAGTTAAAAGTTTCTGACATAATTGACATTTCAGAGTCAGCAGGGTAATGTTGGTTACACCGATAAGCACATAATAACTTCTCCAATCTGTTTCCCTTCCTTATCATTTAATTTTATTAATTCCAGTTGGAACATTGTCTTTTGCATTTAAACAGAGCAGTGAGCAGCCGGCACCAAATATGAACTGCCAGGTTGATCTTTTTTGCAAATTATTTCTTGGGTGCCGAAGATTAAATGGTGCAAGCCACGATTAATTTTAAACAAAAGGAAATAGGATTTGCAAACACTGAATGTTGTCGCAACGAAAGCAGCTGTTCGTGAACTGGGCTCTAAAATTGCTCAATTTTAATGTAGGTATGTAGGTATTGAGGTTTTCTACCTAGCTCCACCTTAAACTGTATTGTGGTTACGTCAAATAATTTAACTTTACATTCAGTCTAATCAGCAAAAGGATGACTTTGCAAAATGTTTAATTCGAGGAAGATGCCAAATTGAGTTGGAAACCCTTATTTATAGTCTTTGATTGATTTAATTCAGCAAAGTGCTTTGCAGCTGGACAGGTTAAACCAAAATTGTCTATTATCTGCTGACCTAATTGACATCACTCAGCAACTGAATTGATCAGTTACCTTTTTCACAAGCAGGTTGAGCATACAGTGTCTTTTTATTAGATACACTGCCTTTAATTAAACAAATGAATCCCCCCACCCAAGTTTAGAAATGTTGGCCTGAGCGCAAATGAGCACTCAGTTTGCTTCTGTAACTGCCAGCAACCATTTCCTTCAAAATTTGAAACACCCACTGATGTCCAGAGAAATCATCCATTGAAACACTTGGTTGCTGTTAGCATCTCTCCCCATCTCATCACATTCTTTAAAAAAGGCCAAAGACAGAACAAAAAGCTACAAAGAATAGAGCAGAATCACTGTTGCAAAAATCTCATTCCAGTGATCCCATCTACCTTAAAGTCTGTCAAAATCCATGTGGAAATTACTTTAACACATCCCACACATTTTGTGTTTAAGGTCAGAGGTGCATGCAAGGAGCACAGCTACTCTCTGCATCACAGTATGAGATCACGCTGCGCTCGTCTTCACGACTTTGAAGGAAATTCAACTGGAGTTTTCTAGGGTCAGCTTGACTCTGTGGTTTTTGGACACTTTGTTTCTTATCAAGCGATGTAAGAAAAATAAACCAATGTGACAAAAACGCCGCCAATATTTTATCACGTTGGGAAGCTGCTGGCACATTTACAATTAATACTAAAAATCTTCACAGAATGACCTCACAAATACCTTTAAATGACGACTTTATGTCACATGGTTTTCTGAGGCTTTTCAAAGAAAGATTTTCACATTTGAAAAGTTGCTATTGTATTTATAACCTACATTAACGGGGACTTAATAAGCTGGAGGAGGTGAAAGTTTTAGTGCAACCATCAATTTTGAAGAGTGTCTGGCAAATTTACTCAGCTGTAACGTATTGACTGGGTGATGTGAAGTCGCAAAAGCAGAAAACTTGGCTGTACATTTTACTCTTGGGTAAAGATAATAAAAATATATCGATAGTCAACTTTATTTATATAGCAGCTTTCAAAACAAAGTTGCTTTACAAAGGAGAATAAAATTTAAAACCAACACCAGCCTCATTAAAAACAAATGGTGGAGGAGGGTGGAAGAATGATCCTGAAGAATTAATTAAAACCACAATGAAATTAACTATTAAACACGTGTACCAACTACCAATAATGACCGATGGTTGTGTCAAAGAAGACACACCTCTCAGGGTAACACTGATTTAAAAAAAAATAATAATAATAATAATGAAAAAATGGCAGTGGGCTGTGTCTTTCTGTTTCAAAAACAGTCTGGTGGTTCTTGCTCCAATTTAATGATCCTGATAATTGCCTCACATCAATTTCATCAGTGAGTTCAGCAGCTCGCAGGCAGCTCAGTGGCTGTCAAATATAAATGACAGAGAGCTAGCAGGGGAGGTGTCAGTCTCCAGTTTAACTTTTAAACACATTATATTATCATTAAAGCCTTTTACCTTAAAGCTGGGAGCTGGGACGTCCTGAAGTTAGAGCCGTTGGGATATTTGTCCTGATGGTCTGCGAGGCTGATGTTTGGTTCAGTTTAAGTTCAGGTTTGTCACTAGTGTCAGATGTAGTTTTATAGGTTATTTATTCCATAGAAAATAAGTTAACAAAGGTGACCTTTATACCTGGCTGCCAGTCCAATGTATTGTCTGATGTGGTGACCAGTAGCTTAATCTATTGGTGTAAATGTGAGATAAGATGAATAATCTTATCACCAGGCTTAAAGGACAAACCGAGCTAACAGAGACCAGGTGTCACAGGGTTTTGTCCTTCGCTCCTTCCTGGACCTGACATCATCAAATGTCTTTGTCTCAGAACTTTCTGAGGAGACACTGTCAGAGCTGAACTTGTTAATGCTGAACTTGGTTTCTTTGTTAGCAACATTAAACAGAAACCTTATAGACGGGGCGTGATTTTATTTTTTTATTTTGAGAAATAATACATGTTGAAAATCTAGACACAAATGCAGGATATAATGTCTACAATCTGAGACAGTAAATCAAAGACAGATGTATGTACATAGATTATGTCTTGGAGGAGGTTTGTACTCTTTCAGTGCTACTTGTTTTAATATTTTCAACTTTCGACTTTGTTTCAAAAGTTGTATTTTTTTGTGATCCTTCATCAGTGTGAACAGAGAACAAATAACTAAACACTTGGGTCGAACTTGTAAATTCAAAAAGATTTTAAAACATTAACAAAACAGAAAAGTTAAATGAAAGCTGAGTTATGTATAAAATACAGCCACATTTCATTCATGAAAGATTCTGGGGTTTGTTCCACCGTCACTGATCAGGTTACTGCTATTGAGTACACAACCAGTGACACAAGCACAGCTTTGACACCAGTGTCGGGTTGTGTAGGCTACTGGCAAGTAATAAGCTGACAGAGTTTTAATGTCTAACACATAGTATTTCAAACAGTGATCCAGGATTCACTTTGCTCACCTCCAGAATGTAACAGGTCTCTATTAGCAGCAGGCAGATAGTTCAAATTTGATTTATTTGAAGTAGAATTGATTTTATCTGTGTCGTCACTCTTCATCAGTTTTTCTTCATTTTCTTGTTTTGTCTCTCCTCCATAATCTTCTGTTAGTCCACCTGGCCTTTCACCACGCTATCTGTCTCCAACATGAACATGAAGTTGTCCTGTATGACATACACTTCAGAAATCTTCACCGTCCCAACCCACAACCTCTCAGCTCTTAATAACATGGCCGTCACTGAATCACACCACCCTGAGCTCCCACTCAACCCATTTCTCACTCTGCTGCCCATGTGGTCACAGGTATAGGACACTTACATGGAAAAGGCAGTTTGTGTTTTTGTTTCACCATCATCAGAGTTTTGTTTTGTACAACACTTCACAGGCAGCACAGAAGTGGTTCCTCATTGACTTCAGTTGGTTTTAATTCATCAAGAGTCTTTGCTAAAAATCCGTCATGTTTGTCTGAGTATGTATGAGTTTATTTACACAAACAGCAAACATCTGTTTGTCAAGACACAGATGATTCTCCTACGGCTGCCAGACTTCTAACACCCACAAATTATTCAGTCATCTACAACTTGTTAAAATCTATTAACTCAATTTAAATAAGTTTGAAGCCTGAGAGAAGCTCCTGAAACACTGTTCACTGACGACCAGAGAGTATTCATAACCACTGCAGCTCCTGTATTGTATTGACTGCAGTGAACTAAAATAGACCCTAATTAATAAGCAGTTAAGCTGAACGTGATGTCAGCTCTGACTCGGTATTTTATCAGCTACCTTAATCTATTCAGTGGGGAGTACAGTGCTGTATTAGCAGCTTGGTATTCCACTCTTGTGTCAAGCAGTGCACTTCTGGGGAATATTTTTACAAAGTTGTCTCTGAAGTTTATTAATTAAGATGCTCACTAGTTAATTTCTTTCAATAAGAAATTTTGAAACCACACTTGCTTCTCGCCATTCGTCAAATTTACATGTCACACTGTTTCTTAAGAGTTCAGTCATAGGAGTTTTAAAATATTATCTAAGATACCTTTTAAACACATGAGGAAAAACTGGAAAGCATTTCAAAGATCTCAAATAAGCAGAACCATTTTA
Organism: Pseudochromis fuscus; assembly: GCA_900323345.1. Lineage (NCBI taxonomy): Eukaryota > Metazoa > Chordata > Actinopteri > Pseudochromidae > Pseudochromis > Pseudochromis fuscus. The sequence goes on along the minus strand of OOFC01013135.1, from coordinate 10,614 downwards.
CATAAGAAATGTGTGTGGTGCTGTCCAGCCATTATAAAGTGCTTATTCAAAACCAAAACAACATTTAAAGGTGCTCACAGATGTCATGTTTTTCTACATAAAAACGACTTAATGATAGTGTTTCCCACCTTTTTTTAAAAGCATAGATAGTTTGTCCATTACACATCACATGACAAATGCACAACACTTGCAGAGAAGAATTTAATTTGTCAGCTTTTCTAAAACTGTAATTTTCAGCTCTCAGATGTCACTGCATTGGAAATCCTGAGACGTGTGCATCACATGGGGCCCATTTGGATAATTGATGCTCAAGTTTGAAGACTTGTCGAACACCAACACATTTCTGCCCTCAGCCTCAGCCTCAGCACCGGCTCCCCACAGAGCTGTGTGCTGGGCCTCCTGCTCTACACCCTTTACCCCTGCGACCACACTCCCTCCCACTGCAGCACCTCCATTATCAGGTTCGCTGATGACATCATGGTGGTGGGGTGCATCTCAGGGAGGGGGGGTAGGGGGGTGAGTCTGCCTACAGGGACGAGGTGGTGCAGGGATAATAACCTGCTCCTCAGCCCATCAAAGACTGAGGAGCTGGTCATTGACTTCTGACAGAATTAAGCGTGTGGAGAGGGTGGGGGTGGCGGCGGCGGACTTCCACCACATGGACCTGACCTGGGGCGTGAACACTTCTCTGTTGTTAAAATAGGCCCAGCAGAGACTGTACTCTCTGCTGGAGAGTTCTCTGGAAGAACAAGATCACTCAGACTGCTGGTGTCCTTTTATCATTGCTCTATTGAGACCATATTAACTTTATTGTATGTGTGTGGTACAGTAGCTGCACGGCGGCGCAGAGGAAGGACCTCCAGAGGGGCCTAAACACTGCACAAAAAAATCATTGGCTACCCCTTCCCCACACTGGAGCAAATGCACAGCTCCTGCTGCCTGGAAAGGCTCACAACTGTGTTAACCCTTGTACGCCCCCGGAGGTCTCCTCGTACCCCGCTTCCTCTCCTCTTCGGGGTACGAGGAGACCCCCGGGGGCGTACAAGGGTTAAAGATACATCCTGGACACACCCTGTTTGAACTGCTGCCATCAGATGGACAATACACAAACCTTATGATAGGCTTAAAGCTGTTCCTACATGACTGCAATTAATGCAGTAAATGCTGTGAAGAGATTTTTTTTAATTTTTATTTCTATTATATATTTTATCCTTTATGAATAAGGTGCCTGAAGCGTTACACTTTCTAATTATGTTGTGTGTACAGTGACAAAGAGATTCTGTATATAGCACTTATTTTATATAGACAGAGAAACCAGTTTGATCGTCTTTGTTCCTGGATGACCCTTCATCTATCATCTCTGTTCAGTCAGTGCAGCAGGGTCAGTGAAATAAAAATTGAGGCAATTTTTCCCCTTTAATCCACAAACCTTTGTGCATATACATTAAAGAACATCAAAGCATTTATTGTTTTGTAAGAATTTATAATATGACCAGTGCAGGATGAAACTTCACAGCATATGGATTCAAAAAAGGCAAAGCATGTATTGCATTAATCATCAGCTGCCACTTTGTGATATTTGCTGCTTACACATGCATTTCCTACACGACTGTTGTTCTGAGCAATTAAAAAGGCATATTTCAGTGGCTAGCTGTGTCTTTTTTCAAAATGCAGAAAATTTACTGACCTTTTCTCTGCAAGCTGCTCAGTGCTGTTACCCACTGCCAAGATTTATTTTCTTAAAATGAAATGAAAGCAAAATGCACAAGAAGGCTCTTGGTCAGTAGGAAGAGGTTATTTGGAGAGAATAGTGGCTCCTCTGTTTACAAAAATCAAAAACATCACCACACAAACATCATTTTCTTACATTTAGAGATGTGTTTACAAAAATGTTTTAAGTTTGTTTTTGTTTTTTCTTTTTCTCAGTCAGAAAAATCGCAGCTGGCCAGTCCAATGTGAGACCTAAGCTTTCATATTAAACACAAGCTAATTTACACAGCCGATTCAATTTCTTTTTAGATAATTAAAAGAATTCATCATATCTGCTGGAAACCTTTACACAATTCTTTAAAAAGCAAATGCAATCCTCATGAAAATATTGAATCCTGAATGTATCAAAAAGTAATTATAATTTAATTATATGTGTAATGAGGTACTCGTTTATTCAGTGTCTGACAATTTTAATTATAGATTTTTTTTATTCTATAACATGCCGTTGGGCAACTTCAAAGACAAATTCGACTAAATTATATTTCAACAACAGAAGAACTCAATATATTGCAACCTACTGTGAGTGTGAGTAAAAGAGAGCAGCTTAAAATGAAATACACAGTTTCTGTTTCATTCTGAGAAAACATCTTTTCATTGCCAAATAATTTAATACCACTTCAGTTTATTCAACTTTATTTAGCCTCAGGTTTGTGTCCTGCCGCCAACATGCACACCTGTGTTGCTAATGTAACTTATTCAGGTTTTTCATACAGCTTTCAATTCTTTCACTTTCATGAGCTCTGTGCACCAATCAGACACACTGGGCACCAGGGCTGCACGGTTTTCTCAAAATTCAAATGAATTTTGAATAATCTGTAATTCGTTCAAATAAATTGCATTCGAAGACCCCCTCGTTTTAACCAACCATCATAACCATGGATCTCTGCACCCTCACAGTGATGCTTTACCCACTGTAGATACTGTTCACACTCTTATACACTCTTGTATCACATGTAGGTGCCTGCTCAGCTTTTGAGACAAAATAAACACTGATACACTGGTCATTACAGTTCAAATATGAACTTTTCACCTGACATTCGAGCAAATATTCCAATATGGAATAAAAAGTGACTCCTCGATCAGACACTAAGACAATTAGTTACAATCAGATCTTTGAAGTCCCACAAGTTGCATGGTGAGGCCTCCATGGGTCACACTTGTGTATCCGGCAATCCTACAGATGCAGTACATTTTTACAGTACATTTATAAAGCGCTTTTATGACCTTAGCTAGGTCCCAAAGCACTTTACAAGGCATCTCATTCACCCATTCACACACTCACACACTCACACACCAGAGGCTACAGAGCTGCCATGCAAGGCAGCTCCATCATTGGGAGCGAGTTAGGGTCAGTGTCTTGCTCAAGGACACTTTGACATGTGGACAGGAGGAACTGGGGATCGAACCCATGATCTTAGGATTCGTAGACGACCCGCTCTACCCACAGCCGCCTCGATGCTCATTTGGATCAACATCTGAGGAGTTTGGAGGCAGAGTCACCATCTTGAACTCGTCATGTTCATCAACATGATGTCAAAGAAAATGCCGTTCATCAGACCACGCCGCCTCCTTCCATTGCCGCATCACAAGTTATAATCAATCAACTTTTCTGATTGTTCACTTGCTGCCAAATATAGAAATACATTATTCGCTTCACCTTTTAGTGGTTTTAATGTGTAACAGTGTAGATATTTGATCTACAACTAAAAAGCACACAGCTTTTTGCTACATGGTTTTCTAGACATATCAAACCCAAATCCATGACTGAAATGTCGGTGGTTGAGTTGCGTTGTGGGTAATGAAGGTGACACTTTGTGATCACAAAGAAATGAACTGAAGTCAATTGTAGACAGAGTGTTTTTGGAGCCAGCATCTAGTGGCTCTCAGGAGTATTGCACTTTTACTTCCACTTTGGGCTCATTTTGAGAGTTACTTTATACCTTTTTATATAAACAGTCAATGGTTATAAAGGACAAAACATCTGGTTCTGCTGAGTGGAGTTTGATGTTTCTCACTGTGGTGTGAGTCCATTAAATGTACAGTATATAAACAAAGTCGCTCTGTTCACCACACTTACTGCAACTCTCACGTTTGAAGATGAAACTGGGCTTGAATTTCTCTTTTTTTGATGCCCCTCAGCTCTTGTTGTGTAGCTTCATCATGCTTTGATGGATCTACACAATAACATGTCAATCTCCTTTACATCACATTCCCCTTTTGAGGTTGGATGCATGATGAAGACTGCTACATGTACGTGTCATATTCACAGATGAGGACCATTTTTCTTGGAGCAATTCTTTGACAGATTAGACAAGTTAGATTTTCCTGGCCGACTGGTTCGAGGAAAGGAGGATTTGATCTGCCGTGGCTACATTTATGTGGAGAAGAAGTCGATGTTCAGCTTTGATTGGACACTGGAGATAAACGTGTCCTATGGATCAGAGTCACTTAGGAATCGGCAGGGAGGGAATGTCATTAGCTTTTCTTTTGCTCACAAAGCCTCAGCCAGCATTGAAAAGAGGAACTGGAGTGTGTCTTTGCTTCAAGAGTGTTGTGTGATACGAAATAGTAAAAAGAAAAGAAATCATGCATCTAAGAATTACAGACAGAAAGGAACTGACATCCATGTCATTCAGAGATCTGACCTAATGAAAGGCTCGACTGACCCCACATGTCTGAGCAGGAGCCTTTACACCCTGATGTAAATCTCACTTCTTCACATTTCCTCCTTTTCATTTGGCAGCCAGACTTCACCTTGTTGCTGGTGACTTTGTGACACTGAGAAATTACACATTGAGAATGGTTTCTATGGGAACGATCTCCATGGCTCTGGGGTACATCACCAATGAGCGATTCACAAGCCATAAAAATAATTTGTGGGACTACAATCAAAATGGAAAGGTGAGAAATAATAATTTTAAATTTAAATCACATTTTGTTTGGCAGGGCTGTGCCCCTGTGTGTAGTTATATTGTTGACCTGATGAATTGTGGACCCACAGGTTTTGATTTGCATCCTTGATGAATATTGTGTATGCCATTATGAGCCCTGGTAAATCAGACAGAATTACATTCTGCCAAGATTTAAATGATCAGTGACATGTATAGAGAGCAGTTAATTACTGTGTAAATTGGTTTGCTGTTTACATGTTAATATGCAGATGTTGAAATGGTCAGTATTCACACGAGCTTCATCATTAGACTAAGTTATTGTCGTCTATTCAAGTGCTGTCTGAAAACTTCTTTATTTAGTTGGAAAACTTAAATTCTTCACTTAATTTGTTGACTTGAGTGCAGTTTACTGTTGAGCTTGCAAATTAACACAAACACACTTACAAGCTTGGTATATTTTCTGTATTTTTTAAGCTTGTTTTCATGTTTTTTGACAGTGAGTTTATTTTCCCTAAGCTGAAAGGTTTTATTTATGAATTCTGTCCTTTTCAGGGTTTTCTGCTTATTATTTCAGATTGGGGAAAACGTCACAGAGATAAAGAACCCTGAAAGCAATTTCAAGTGAAATGTCAGTATAATCAGAAATGCAACACTCTCTGTTTTCTTAATCCATTAATGACAAAATAAGTATTCGGGTCTATCATAAATAATTTCACATTTAGATACACAACAGGGCTCACTGAGTGTTTGATTATGTAATGTTTTTATTTCTGTTTATTTTTCATCCCAACAGACAGCTGAGGTAGGTGTGTTGTGCAGCTGCTGGGGAATACATAGACGCAACTATTACAGTCAGCAAACATGTTAAATGCATAATAACGTTGACTATTTTCTGAGCATATGTGCCTACAGATTGTTGCATTTAGCACAGAATTGTGAATAAATAGGGAAGACGTGAAACTTCTGCTGTGTTTGCTGAGTGCAAGGTGTAAAGGAAAGCACTGTATGGAGTCTGTTTTACAAAAATGCAAGGAGAAGGAGCAACGTGCATGTGGGAAAAAATACAGACACCTGTCATAATAGGAGAAGGACCTTTTAGCATGCAAGCAGAAAGGTCGTGTCACTTGGATTTAGTGTTACGTGGTATGTTTTTTTTCCAAGAAGCATTAGGACAAAGGTTTCCTGAACGAGGGTGAAAGCTGTTGATGGGGAGTGGGAGGAAGAGCCCGAGGCTGCTCCGTGGTGTGGATACAGATGAACTGATGTAGTAATTTGCTAATGAGATCTAAGCTGTCTCCTCCTGCTTGGCTTTGTCCATATGAAGGGGACATCTGCCCTGCCGTGGGCACTGTGACAGCAGCCTCGCAGTGTATGAACTGGTCAGTAGGACTGTGTGTGTGTGTGTGAAAGAGAAGATGAGGAGGATGACAAAGACCTACACCTTTCTCACCTGACATCCTGCGATTCTCTGCATGAGCTGGGAGATACTTGAGAAGGAGGTCCAAACTCACAAAGATGCTGAGGCACTCAAAACGTTTCAACACATTTAAAAATAGCACAGGAGGGGATGGGGCAGGGGGGGTGGAGCACAGGCGTTTGGCAGGTTGCCGTTGTCAGTGTGCTGTGCAGAAATCTCTGCAGGCTTTTTATGAACTATGTGCAATTACTTAATTAGTGACTTCATTGAGTGTAGCACAATGCCAAGCCAAATCACTTTTTTTTCCTCTTTTTTTTTTTTTTTAGGGGCCAAGTTGAGATCATTCAAAACGTCAGGTTCAAGCTGTCACGACTCAGCAACCAGATTTATTTGTGTAGAAGTTAAAGTAGAAAATTGTGATCTAAAATAGCTGTGAATATTCAAGTATGAATTAATAAGTAAAATAGTGTCAAAATTACTTTTTTTCAGCAAGTTGAAAAGTTCAGATATCTGTTAAAATATGTTAAGAGAAAAGATTGCATGTTATATTCATTAGGGCTGCAGATATTAATTAGTTTTATTGTTAAATAATTCAATAATTAATTTTTTTTAGCTTACTGATTATAAGGCTTGAAGTTTAGCACAGCACAGAGTCTTTGTTTATGTAGGAACTGTATGCACACATTAATGTTGTTGTTAAAAAAATGAATGAAAATCCCATAAAACAATGTAAAATGTCCATCACATCCTCTCACATCTCTTTAAGTGGCTTGGTTTGTTGGAGTTGCTTGTATCCTGTGCTCTGCTTTGGACCATAGACTTTATACAGCCTCCAAAATTCTCTGGCTCCAATTAAAAAAATCATAATTTTCAATCATGAAATACTCGGTCAATGCGTTTTTCTTCACCAGTCATTCTGGTGTTGTTAGCTGATGTCAGTTCTTCTTATTGGTGATTTGATGGTTGAATTTTGAGGGGTTGGTTAGTTTGATTGACAGGCCTGGGATCCAGTTACACCAGCCCTGAACTCAAGTCTCATACACATTGGGCAGTGACCTCAGGTTCAAGGGTCGGACCCGCCTCCTTACTACTTCTTCATATCCAAATATGGTCAATAATCTCCAGTCCATAAACCAGTGGGTTTCTATACAGTCTGTGAGAATGAAGTAGGCGACAGAGTTATGGTCTGGGGATATTTTGCTTGTTCATAGAATATTTGTTTAACATACTTTGGTGTTTTGGTTGTTATATGTGCTTTGTTGTATTTTACATATGTTCTGTGATTTTCAGTAGTAGTTTGTAAAACTGTGTTACCCAAACATTTGATTGGTTGTGTACAAAACCCAGAGAAATTCAGTTAGTTATATTTTACTTACCAGTTTCTTCAGTGTATTTACTGAAAAAACAACAGCTTGTTATTGTAGTGGCAGTAAACTGTTGAAAGAAAAAAAATCATGAATCTAAACAACCTTGGTTGTAAAATATTTCAAAAATGTTTAATGCCAAAGAAAATTGCAACACATCCAATTTCCATTCACAGTGTGATCAAATAGAAGTGTGCTTTTTGCTTTGGGTGATGAAATGTTTCACCGTGTTTTCATCATAGGAGATAAAAAATCCTGGTAGAGTTTATTTATATCTACATGCAAACAACTGAGTACTGTGATAAACAGAATACATTTTTTTTTTTTTATAACTACTCAAATTTAATTACTCAATAAGCAACTATGTGTATTAAGTTTTTAAGTGTTTGAATTTTTACATATCTCTAAGTGTTTGTTGAATTACTACAGAAATAAAAGCATTACTTTCTACAGTCCCCTGTCTCTGACTTGTCAGCACAGACTGTTTAAAGCTGCCCTGAGTTGTAATTATTGAACAACCATTTAAATAAGCACACTAGCTTTGTGATGATAATCCCAGTTTGACACTCATAATTCACCTTAAATCCACTTTGAATTCAATTGGCAGAGCAGCTAGCTACTGAAGCTTGCAGCAGTTTAGTTCTGCCCTGCTGACACAACTTGCGTGCCGCTCTGGAACCGATGCCACTTGGAGTTGAGGCACAGCACCCTCCACCCCCTCGTTCTCCAACAGCTACACACACACACACACACACACGGCTCTTCGACTGCCTGCTTTATAAAGGACAGGATGACTCTCCCAACTGTCAGCATGAACCTCAAAGCAGACAACTTGAATTTAGTAACAGTGAAGGGCTTAGTGTGAAAGTTGTGAATCTATTTTATATATATGTGTGTGTGTCTATATATATCTATACATACACACGTGTATGTCTTTGACCATTTTTGTTGGGAGAGTGTGTCCATATCTGTGTTGTCAGCTTACTCACTCCAGAAATACATTTCTGTCCTCTGCTTCTAACAGAGTGACCACATCTGCCATGCCTTTGAGATTAATATTCAAGCCTCACTGTCGTCTGCCTAACACCATTACTCATCCTGCATCTACGTACATCAGCTAGCACTACAAGGCCTAACAGTCCTGCCCAGAGCGTACACATAATTTCCAGAACTTCTATCTCCCAAACACAATTCATCAGAAAGGATACGGCCTCACAAAGACAAATATTTCCTCTGACTACAAATAATAAATATTTTGAATTGTCCCTGGCCCTGTCAAGTCCCGCTTGGCCCTTTGTTATTGTGGGGAAACTAGTGCATCATGTTTTTCTGAGTGCTCTTCAAGGCAAAGCAAAGCAAGGCTACTGTATTTATGGAGTACTATTTTATGCACATTCAAGAAACATGAACCAAAATGGGTGATGCACTTGTTTGATTCTCAAATCGTCTGGAGAAGAAATTTCAAGTTGAGCAGATAATCAGAAAGACTGATGCACAGAACTGAAACGAGCAGCTGTTACTGCAGTGATGCCGTCCTCTAGATGGAAAAACACACTTGACTTTGTTTACATGCACCAATGAAACCAGGTTAGTGGGAGACGTCTCATTTAGCTCAGAAAATAATTCTCGCTCTGTAGAAACCACGATTGTTGTGAAGCTTGGTGTTTACATGCCGCTGCTCAGCAATCATGAATCTCCCCTTACTGTACCTTTCAGCAAATGTGATATATATGAGGCTGGCATATAAGTGTTAGTTACATAAGATGCTGTTTGCAAAAGTTTTCTGAACCTTTTCTGAACCAGGACGGGCTCTGTAGGGAAACAGCACATATATTCAGTGGGCACTTTTTCATCTGTACACTTTCTACAAAGCTTATGGTGTTTGCAGTTGAATGAACACCTGACAGCATCAACAACAACACAACATTTTCATCTGATGTGTTATATTGTACAAAAGTACCCGACAAAATTATCATTGTTTTGTTGTTCCTAGAGCTAAAATGATAAGTCAATAGAAAAACAATTAATTTTTTGATATCTTTAATATTAATTTGAATATGTTCTGGATTGTTGCTTGGGTAGAAAATAATGACAAGTGAACTGAAAATGAAAATATTCATATGTCAAAATGTTTATAATGCCTTCCCCCTGGTTTTGCAGAAAGATAAAACTGAAGTGAAAATGAATAGTCTACATAGTGTTGGAGGGCAGCAGCACATGCCTTGTATTGCATAAAAGGATGTATAAAGGCTGAATGGCTTCTCAGTAATATTTTTTTCTCCTTGTCAATGCTACCTGCTACCTTTCAGCAGTGTTACCATAACAACGGCCAACGGGCAAATATTAGTCTGTCCCGTAAATGAGGTGGTAGAATGAATGAAGCCACCAATTAAGTGAAATATTCAATTAGTAGCTTGATAAATTTTTCATCCAGAAATATCAAACAATTAATCATTGGAGCTTTTCCAAAAATGAGCTTTGCTGCTTGTACTCAACCCACATTAAATAAAAAAAAATATCTTTGTAAATGTTGATGTTGAAGATGTCACCTCTACTTTGTTCAGAGGTTTTATAGATCAAACAATTACCGTATTTTCCACACTATAAGGTGCACCTAAAAGCCTTTAATTTACTCAAAAACGGACAGTGCGCTATATAATCTGATGCGCCTTATATATGGATCAATAATGGTTAATTACGGCTACCATAGTCAGAGGGCGTCACTGAAGTAACAGCGGTAAAAACGGTGAAAGGGAATTCCAGTCCCACACTACTTGTGGGTATAAAGACCCCAAAATGGCATGAATGCACTAACTACGTGATAAAAAGTTGCACTATCTGTTGTACCTTGCTGTTGGTAAAAGATAATACTACGTCACTCCTGTTACCTCGGGAAAAAAAAATACAACAGCTGTTCATGTAGCTTTGAACTGTGACAAATGGAGTTGGAAATACACTGTTTTCAACGAAGGCGGCGCAAATACCGGTAAGAGCTACCGGGACGTACGGTACCGTATTGTGAATGTACTAGCTTGTTTTGGGAGTGAACGGAGTTGTCAGAACGTTGGTTTGTTTTCTATTAATAAAGTTTGACTGACTGACTTATCTGACTGTTTTGTTGACATTCACTTTAGCGCAGCTTCATCTAGATGGATGATAACACAATCCCAGA
>OOFC01013134.1:0-25772 GCA_900323345.1 Pseudochromis fuscus | reverse complement strand
CACCTGCTATCTGCTGGCCTCCGTTTGGGTTCGGTCCTGTTAAGCCCCGCTGCTCTTTCCCACAGCTGAAGCCCAGGCCGAGCCGGCGAGGACAAGATCAAAGCCGCCGAGGCAGCGAGCACCGCAGCACATCCACCAGGAGGATGAGTTTCTACCTTCACACCTTCAAAGATGCGAGGAGATGTGCCTCAGCTGTGCAGGGAGGCCTCTCTCAGAGCTCCACACTCACCCTATCAGCTGTGAACCAAACACTCCACGGTGCATATGGACGCCATACCAGGACATTTCAGCAGGACCACGCTCCTCAGTGAAGCTCTGACGGAGCACGTGGAGCTGCATGGTGCAGGAGGAGCAGCGACCGTCATGGTGGAGGAGGAAAGTGGAGGACGAGGACGAGAGATGCTTCATGCTGCTGGTTCCCTGATCGATGTCAGATTGATTGAACTCTCTTCCTGATCAAACTTGAACTCATCACTTTACAAAGAGGTGATTCTGCCTCAGACACTTCAAAGGAAATAAAAGTCGAGTAGAGTAAAAATCAGTGACTTCACTTCCTCTGAGCTCAGACTGCAAATCATCAGCATCATCAGACACAAGCTTGTACATGGCAGCAGCGAGCAAGACTCTCCACTTCCTGTTGGCTCCCTGCACACACACACAGACTTCCTGTAAGTCTTCAAAGGAAACTTTCTGCACTATAAAAATGATTTTAACAGATTTCAGACACTAAATCAAGAATCACAAGAAAAGTTAACAAGCATTAAAGCAGCATTTCCTCAAATAAAAACCTGTGTCAGGTCTCTAATGATGTCCGGCTCGTGGTCGATATCAGTCTGGACCCCACAAAGAGGGACACAGTCTGTCTGCAAATATTTCACAATAAAAGTCCAGTTGAAAGAAAGAAATGGAGGGTTTCTGTCATTCAGTGGTTCAATCTAATAAATCCAGATGTTTGGTTCCACCTTCACTTCCTGTTTTTACCACAAATATGTATGTGGACGTCAAGTAGATATTAGGCTTCAAACAGAGGAAGGCGGGGCTAGTGTGACTGACAGCTCTGGTCTGAACTCCAGTCTCATCCTCATTGGACAGTGTCCTCAGGTTCAAGAGTCAGCCCCGCCTCCTCACTCCTCCCTTCATGTCCAAATATGGTCACTTCCTGCTCCAAACAACCAACATGGTGACATTCAGATACCAAGGTATCAGATACCAGAGTCCACAAACCAACAGGTGACGTCATGTTGGCTTCGTCCATCAGTCCATCCCAGCTCCTACATCACAAGTGTGTGTGTGAGTGTGTGTGTGCAGCTCTTCAGGATGTTGTGGTCTGGCAGGTACCGGGTCACCTTTAGGGGACACTCGGTTTCTATACGTCCTCCGTCAGCAGGTAAGTGGATTATGTGCATAAGGGATCAATAGCCTATCACTTAGTCCAGTGGAGGAGAGCCAAGAGGAGCTGGTTGGACGAGGCTGAATCACTGTGTGTGTGTGTGTGTGTGTGTGTGTGTGTGTGTGTGTGTTCATTGGGGTGAATGGTGCTTCTGAACAGTGTACTTAAGTCCATCCTCTCAGGAACATTATGAAATCCATCAGGAATGAGTTACGTTGTGGTTCGGCCTCTGCTGCTCCCACTGCCCACCGCTAATAAATGACAGCGAGCTAATGAGGACAGATGATAATGGGGGAAGCCGCCGGCCGCTCATGGTTATTGCTGCGTCCGGTTCGGCCCTAATGCTGCCCCTGTCTCCGTTTCATCGCTCGCACGTCCTTCACCGTGGACGAGGAAAAGGTGAATCCCCGCGTGACTCGCCAAGGGTCTGACAGCCGCCGGGGTGTCGGCCATCTTTAAAGATCTGTTCTCCCAGCAGCATGAAACTGTCACTATCCTCTGAGGTAAGGAGACTTCCTGTGCAGGGATAAGTCTTCCTGTTTGATGGAGTCTGTGGGTTGTTCTGAGTGAACATCACCAACACCCCACACAGACACTGAGGAGGTCTGAGGAAGAGCTTGTTCTCGTCTTTAAGATTTTAAAACAGCAGAGTCACAGCTACATAGAAAAGATGGAGTCATGGTATCGTTTGTATTTCCACCAGTAAAAACCAGCATTCAGTTAAAAGTCAGGTGTCTGATAACGTCTGGGGTCGAAATGAGGAGTCCAGACCCCAAATGCTGGCCGGGAAAAAACTATTATTAATAATTATACAGTGTGTCTTGAAATATTTCACAATAAAAGCCTGAAATAAAAAGTTTCTGCCTCCTGAAATGCGAGCAGTGGGCTCTTATTTTGAAATGTTCCAGAAGGTGCAGAGTTTGTATTAACAGGAGTTTTCATCCTGTTTGAGTCCAAACGAAGCTTCATTTACAAATCTGACAAAGTGCACTAACTTGCTAACAGGCTAAAGCTAACAGACTTAGCAGCTTACTCATATCCAAGCCTGCTTGTTTAATTTATGTTCTAGCTAAGGTACTTACCAGCTCACCGACTTGCTACATAACGTATTTACTTGCTACATACGTTTTGACTTGGTGGCTAACCTACTAGCAAACTGGATTGGTAGCTTACTTACTTACGAGCTAGTTAACTGGCTAGCTTAATGACTTGGTAGCTTCTCGACCTCTAACGTTACTTGTTTACTTCACCAGCCTCTTCACCACTTTGATCGTAACTCGCTACAGTTTCCAGAAAACTAAACAATAATCTAGAAGAACCTCAGCATGGTTACGGATCCTGTACCGGGATCCGACCACAGGTCCATCTGAGATGCTCCATCAGCCAAACATCCTGCATCAATTCAAACTGACAGACGAAGACAAAAAGCTTCTTCAGCAAATGGGAACATGAAGAACTTTGCGGGTATCAGGTGACAGATCACTCGCCACTAATCCCCTTTGATCTTTCCTAACCTGAGGCTGGAGGTTACATACCTGAAGCTGAAGTGTGGACCGGACGGCAGCAGAAGTAATGAGTGAAAACACGACCTCTGCTCCTGCTGCTTCATCACACACACATTTGCATTTTAGGAGAGAGCTCGCAAACATGTTGGGAGGTCAGACTCAGCCCTGTGGGCTCCTCAGGGTCTACAGCATCAGTTCATACACACCAATACACACCAATACACACCAATACACACCAATACACACCAACATCTGAGCTGAATCATTCAGATCTGGAGGATGTGGCTTTATACTTTGTCTCTTAGTGTTGATGACAGACAGTGTAACAGTCTCCACGGCCAATGCAGAAGTACAACAACAAAGTGTAATACCATCAACAGCCACCAGGTGCTGGCTCCAACAGTTGGGGGCAGGACTAGTCTGATTGACAGGTGGTCCATTTGAAAAAAATATCATAAATAAAGTTGATATTAGGCTTCATAAAGAGGAAGATTTGGGGGCGGGGTTACATTGTGAGTCCACGAATCAGCAGCTGACGTCATGTTTGCCTCTAGTCTGTGGTTCAGGTACAATAACTGAGACATGCTAACACGTTAGCCGCACAGAGCACACTGTGGAGGATGTGTGTGAGTATGTGACAGCAGCATGATGTCCTGGTAACCTTGGTGATCCCTTCAGCACATGAAGCTCTGCCCTGGGGCAGCATCTGAAGGACGTGGTCCTGATGTCAGGATCCTGTCTGAACCAGCAGCTTCTCTGGTTCCTTTCTCTACAAAGTACAATCTGCCCTCACTGGATCAGGCCTCACAGCTCAGAGGACTCAGTGTCGACTCAGACCTGGTCAGGACCTCTCAGGGAGCAGAGCTGCAGCTGACGACTGCTTGATAATCGATTAATCATCGACCATTGAAACCATTAGTCGACTGATCGGATTATGAATCATGATTAAATGATTGTTTACTTGTCAGATTTTAAATGTAGCCCGAGGCTGTTGAAGTGAAAATCTTTCCATCAATAAAAAGCTTTTTTGTTGCCAACATATTGTTTCATTAAAAAGCTCTGATTCAGCTCCTGTTAAAGGAAACTTCCACACTTTTTCTTTTCTTTAAACAGACACACATGCACACACACAGATTCACACTGTTTGCAGCAGCAGTGAAACCCACTGCAGCACATTTATCACAGTCTTTCTTCACAGTCAGAACATCAGGATCCACACTAAACCAGCTCCTATGACTGAATCTGTGAAGTGTCACTAAAAACTGAATCTACTGTGAACTGGACAGTGTCACTAAACTGTAATAATCTGAGTGAAGTGCTGCTGTGATGAGGAAGATGAAGATGAAGGTACATCTGGGAGAACATCCCCAACAGCAGCAGCATGACGCAGAAACATCACATGTTAGTGACACACTCTGACCCTACCTGTTGGTTCTGTCCAGCTGCAGGGGTACTGATCCAGTCTGAGATCCAGCTGCAGGGGTACTGATCCAGTCTGAGATCCAGCTGCAGGGGTACTGATCCAGTCTGAGATCCAGCTGCAGGGGTACTGATCCAGTCTGAGATCCAGCTGCAGGGGTACTGATCCAGTCTGAGATCCAGCTGTAGGGGTACTGATCCAGTCTGAGATCCAGCTGCAGGGGTACTGATCCAGTCTGAGATCCAGCTGTAGAGGTACTGATCCGGTCCGAGATCCAGAGAGTCTGGACCGCGGTGTCCCCGTGTCCCTCTGACCCGGAATGAGCGGCTCCAGAGGGACCCGGGCCTGCTTCGGGTCGGAGGCTCGGTCCAAACATCCCCAGACCTGTTCTTCCTGTAAAATACTGTTTGATTTCTGACACCTCTTCATCAGTTAACATCGATCACTGATCGTTAATCAAACAGCAACAGCCGCACCTGCCGCGTCACGTGACCTTTGAACTTTACACGTGACTAAAAGTCTTCGTTCATTGGTCGATTTTATGTTGAATTAAGAAGAAATATTACAAAGCTAAAAACAAACAAACCAGAAATAACAATAAAATACAGCTAATTCATATATTTGATTGTTTTTGCTGAAAGTATCAGAACTGAACTAAATAAATATAAATATATAAACAGATAGATAGATAGATAGATAGATAGATAGATAGATAGATAGATAGATAGATAGATAGATAGATAGATAGATAGATAGATAGATAGATAGATAGATAGATAGATAGATAGATAGATAGATAGATAGATAGATAGATAGATAGATAGATAGAAGTTGAGATGTTAATATAGTGTTTCTTACTGATAGTTGACAAAAATATGAAGGTGTAAATAAAAAAATAGGATTTGTTTTTGCTTTTTACTTGCCAAAATCAACCCAGGATGATCAAAACTGTGAAAAATAGGGTGTAATTAAGAGGTGGACGTAGCCACCAAGTCTTAAAAGTGGATGTACAAAAAACTGCAATACCACTGATGGCCACTAGATCCTGGCTCCAAAAAACTCTAATTGAATTCAATTCAAAAATCTATGAAACTATGAAACACTCAGTCAATACAATTTTTTAGTCATTAGCTAAGCTCCACTCTTCTTCATGTGGTTAGTTTATTTGACAGCTCTGGTCTCCAATGATTTTCAGGTGGTTTGGAGGCTCATCCACTAGTGAACTCCAGGTTCATCCACATTTGACAGTGTCCTCAGGGTCAAGGGTCAGACCCGCCTCCTCACTCCTTCCTTCATATCTAAATATGGTCACTCTGGCCCAAAAAGCAACACGGTGACATTCAAACACCAAACTCCAGGCTTTAAAATGCCACAAACCAACAGATGATGTCACAGTGACTCCGCCCATCTCTGATATACATTTTAACATCTACTCCAAATGATTTACTCCTACTCAATTACTATTAATGCTCCTAATCACATGCGACACAAACACTTTGAAGAAGCCTGCTGTGTATATTTTTACAGCCTCAAAATGAACATGACCTGAAATCATCTCGTATTGAAGTTTTTTATTAACTCGCAGACACATTTCAGGAGCATATAATCACAGTAAGTAAAGCTGAGGGCACAAATCGTACACACTTTTCTTAAACCGACCTCAGTTCACCTTTCCTGGGATTGAACTCGTCTGTCTGCATGAGGAAAGAACCCGGCTGATCTTTTGTTATTTATAAAACTTCTTCCTTTTTTCTAGAAATTTCTTGGATGATTTCTCTGCTTAGAGAGCAGCCAGTGTCTGAGTTTCACACCCTGAAATCTTTCTGGCCTCTTTAATTCTGTGCTTTGGCTTCACGTCTGAACGTTTGATCAGAGCCCTGCGCACACTGTGCTCGACTATTTTTGTGGATCATTTTTATTGGGAACAAATTAATTCTTTTTCCTGGAAATGAGGTGATTTGTTATGGGTCCACTTTTTGCTGCGACCCCCGTTAACCCACCAAACTGCATGCACTCGCAGCACTTGCATGCACACTGACACACATACACTCACTCTTAAATGTGTTCACTTTTTAAAAATGCAGTCAGGTTCATAAACATAAAAGCTGGCGTCCGTTCACAGACATACTCTGAGACACCCAGAGGAATTTACTGTGAAGACCCCCCACTGCGTCCCAACCAGAAAAATAAAACCATTGAGTCATTTCATGTGCTTTGCCCTCTTAGTCTGCAGATTTTACTAAGGTGTCAAATTACTCGCATTACTCTGTTTTCCTGCAGCGAGAGCCAACCGACGTTTAGTGCTGTCACAGCAAAACACTGCAGGGATGAAAGTTCCACAGCTAAATGAACCACAAAATCTCATCAGGCTCTGAAACGTCTACATAACTGTTTGGACATGGAGCTGTTAAACACTCTACTGCAGCACTGAAGCCAATGGAGAAGTGCAAAAAGGTGCAATACCACCAAAGGCCACACTTCAAAAATCCTCATTTTCAACCCTGAAATACTCAGTCAATACATTTTTATCCACAAGTCATCCTGATGTCATTAGCTAACATCATATTAGCTGTAAAGTGCAGGCAGCTCTCAGAAACCAGTGGGTTTTTTTTAGTAGCACAAATCGTAATCACAGTAATCCACACATTCAGTTCAGGGTTAAAGACACCAACATACCAACTATACTTCCTACGTTTGTTTTCTATCCCTATAAAACTCTAACAAACTTTCATCCATGGGTTCAATTTTAAGGTGTTAAGCTCATAAGCTTGAATTATTAATAAGATGTAAGTGGGTGTTTGCCTGGAAGTCGACGTAGCACGATGAGCTAAATTGTTTAACCGTGGAAATGCTATTAGGATAAAATGTATTAAGCTACTGAAGGTGTCGGAGAACTTGCACCCAGAGCTGCCTGGGTCAAAGCAAGATCGAGGAAATCCACAGAACCATCAACCACTACTACATTAAAGACCCCACAGAAGTCCCTGGTCAGCACCTGCCCCGAAAACAGTGGACAATCCTTAATTACCGTATTTTCTGGACTACTGAGTGCACCTGTCTATAAGCCGCTATTGAATTTATTCCAACAGTTTCATGTGGTCCACTCTGACCGGGTCTGATGTGACGAGGATAAATGTATCGACGGCACAGAGCTTGCTAGCTTGTAAAATGCTAACGAGCCTCGTGCCGCCGATACTGAGCCACACCGGTGTTTTAGCCGCAGGGTTCAAAGCGTGGGAAAAATATAGCGGCTCATAGCCTGGAAAATACGGTAACTGAGGACAGGAGTTGGACACTTCAGGGCAGCAATGAAAAAATGGACAGTGCCCAAATTGGATCACATTAAAACCAGCTGTCTCAAACACTAGCCTTGCATGGTAACCATGGCATAACCAAACTTGACGATGAAACTTTGGACTTTCCTCTTTCAACAGAGCTGAAGGTCTAATGATATCCCAGTGGTGTCTAGCACCTTGCATGGCAGCTCGGTAGCCATTGGTGTGTGAGTGTATGTGTGAATGGGTGAATGTGGTGTCTTGTAAAGGCTTTAGGACCTAGCTAAGGTCAAAAAAGTGCTATATAAATGTACCATTTACCATTTACCATACACAAGAAGAAGTTGCATTTGGGAGTGAAATGGTAAATGGACTGCAACCAAGCAGACCAAGGATGAACTAAAGATTAAAAAAGTTTTAAAGATGGGAGGCCTTTTTGTTTTGCTTTGCTTGTGCACAACAACACATAAAAACAAAACAATTGCACGCCCATAATAATACAATCTCCTCTTCACACCATCGGCTGACACACCTCCATTCAGTCTTACAAATTGGTGAACACTGTCCCTTCTTTGTGCCTCTCTCTCTCTCAAAGACTTGACAGAAATCCCTTCCTCCCAGTCTGAGACTCCTTAGAGAGCCCGGCTCTTGCTTAATAACTGCTCTGCAACCAAACTCTTCTCTTTGTGCGGAGGCAGAAAGCCTCACTCGGGTTTCAGACGTGGAAAAGGCTCCAACATATTGTGATAACACGGCCGTCGTCTTTATGTAGCTACAAACAGATCTGGGACGATGGAAACGAGGTCAACCTGACTTTTCCATCCTGCGGGTGTTAATGTTTGCTGTGGGAATAGTGAGTAGAAGACCGTGTTATGTAAGAGAGTGTGAGCTGACCTCACTTTCTCTGTTGATGCAGAGTGGGTCAATAAAAGCTGGAGAGCGGGTACATATACACAAAAAATTGTCATTTCTGCATCGTGCACATATGCTGTGGATAAAAAATGGACGCGACCATCTAGTGCCATTGGTGGTGGTGCACTTTTTTGCACTTCAACATTTGCTACACTTTTGAGTCCTGGCTACGTCCAAGTATTTGGTTCAGCTGAACTAATTGATGGACAAATAGTGTTTGTTGCATTTATTTCCCTAAACTACATAAGGTAACAAGCCTTTATCTGAGGCTGGCATGTATTAGAAGCATGACTTTATTTTTAATTTCCTCTATTTGCTACGTTTAATTAGTGAGTACGAAGCTTTATTTTGATACTCCAGTCGGGATCAGGAGTGGAGTTACTCCTTTACACTGCCAAACTCACAACCTCTTTTAATCATTTCAAAATAAAAGTCCACTATATGTGTATCTTACTTGACAGAAACCCTTTGTTTTTTAACGAGGCTTTTATTGTGAAGTTATTGCAGGTAGCTGTCAGTTGTTTGTTTTCTGCTTCTGGCTTTTAGTTGTTTTTATCGACCATGACCTCAGACATTGTTTAGACTCAGCTTCCAATTAAAATACCAGATTTTATTTGAGGACGTACCGTCATTAAAATGCAGACTTTGTAATAAAGTTGTCTGTCAAATCATAAACCACCTGCATGCACACACACACTCTCTCCTGCATGTTCACGTGCACAGACACACACTCACCTGCCTGTGCGACACCATGTGATGTGCAGGGAGGTGTTAATCTTTAGTTTTTGCAGTGACCGGTGGGACGGCTCATTCCAGCAGGTGACTGCTCGGAGGTGAACACAGTCCTGCAGAACACATCCACGTTCATCTGTAGGAAAACAGGTAGGAACTCATCTGTGAAACCTGTTGTGTTTGTTTGTCGGGATGTTTGTTTGATTGATTGTTGCACTTTTGCACATCAGAAAATCCAATGTCCGACTGTTGAGTTCAATGTCAAACCTGGAAATGATCCGTAAGAGATATGCAGCCTGAATAAATAAGGGAGGATTTGTGTAATGTGAGGATTAAAGTTCTGGAAAATGTCAATTAGGATGAGAATAAAAGGAAAAGTGAACCTGTCGGGTCACTTAACAATAATAAAATAGAGGCTGGAAGGACGCACAGTGAGGAGCTGGATATAAATCTGAAGCAACAAGCAGAACAATCAGTAATCTGAGCTACAGTAACACAATGCCTGAATGGTTAAAAACACAACAAAACACAACATGAGATGCGGTCAAGGTGATAAGTAACGCTCATGGTCATGTTTCACTGAGAAACCCGATCGTATCCAGAGAAAGAGGTGGTTTTGTTTAATGCTGCGTGTTTGAAATAACATATTTTCACATGTACTCTAAACTCTGAACGTATTTGATGTCATTTGATTCAGAAAAGACGACAGGAGATCACTGCTGCCACAACAGGCCTGACTCTGTTTCATAAATACGCGTCTATTGATGTTTTAAACAGTGGATCGAGACTGTAAAGGTCAAAGTTGGTGCTCAGGGAAATTCAGGAAAAAATAAAATAGTTACAAACCAAATCAGAGCCTAGTGGATTAATCAGAAGATATTAACTTTTCAGAGATGATGTAGATCATCTACTTTGAACTCATTTCAAAGGGACAGGTTGTACTTTTTACTCTACTCATCAACTTTTAACACCTACACTGTCATCTCTATATTAAAAAATGGACAGTTTGAAGTCGACCTGGAATGAAAAATGTCCATTAAATTATTTTAGATGACATTCCTGGTCATATTGTTCACTTATGTAACAATGTTAGACAAAAAACTCACAAAATTTTTGTTTGTTTTTATTTCTATATCAAATTTATGCAGAAAAGTATTGGTTTGAAAATAAAAAATCTTGCCCAGAGCAATTTCAACCAATCGTATCCTCCTATCTGCTTGTCAATCAATCTGTTAGGGACACTGGTCAGATTACCACCAGTTGACTAAGAGTAGTAGCAGTAATCAGTAGTTTGTTGTAACAGCATCATTGGTTAGTTCTGTAACAAACTGTAAAGTGTTGATTTGGATTCTGATGTAACATTAGCTAATAAGGTTTGATGTGTCGTCGTGTTTCAGTGGTCCAATCAAATTGCTTCAACAGTTTTGTCCCGCCCACAAATCCTGTTTTTGCCAGAAATATGCAATTTGTCTGCAGTACAATAATAGTGCAGCCTGTTGAAGATCTGTGCACTCATATCAGTGCAGAACTGGTCCACACACCACATAGAAAATACTCTTTTAAATCAGTCTCAAAAATCCCACATCTGCTGGGTCTACGAAAAATGACAAATTCAGTGAGACATAAAATCAAACATCCCGAACTGAGAGACAGAAGTGAAGATGCTAGAAACTCACTAACAACAGCAGGAATCTACAGCGAAGAGGTTAAATCCTGTGTTTGTGAGAGCAATTTGAAGCCACTGACCAAGCAAAACAAAACCAAACACATGCTCCGGTTCAGCTGCTGCTTTGAAGCTGTGATAAACCATTAACCTTCAGGAGCACGCTGCTAAATCATCATCATGGGAGTCACACGATGAAGTCTCCAGGACTTAAAGTATTAAAAAAAGCTACAAACGATTGTCATTAATAAATAAATAAATAAATAAATAATAAATAGTTTGAGGCTTTAATTTTACATAAAATCTCGTGTAATTTCTCGTGTATTTGAAGGATATAAAAACACAATAAAACACTAAAATATCTCTGAAACAGACACAGTTTTGTGGAAGTGAAATGTTTTATTTTAATTGTTATTAAATATTTTAACAGTATAACCATGAATTTTACAGTTTCATCTGGCAAATAAAGAATAAACATTTGTGCAACTATAATACATTTGTGAATGGATTTTAGTCTTTTAACATTGGAAAAAATCCTCAACTGTCTAATTTTATCAATTAAATTTTTATTGGATTTTTATTAATAGTTACGTTTTAATGTTATTTTTAAATGTAACCTTAGAGTGTGTTTTTGTAATTTTTATTAATATATATGTATTTCAAAAAGAAAATCTCCTTTCTTGTCAACAAGTCAATAAACACGACATGATCTGGACCGAGCGAGTGTTAAGCTGAAGTGACTTGTTAATATGGAAATGTAGCACGGCGTTGGGGTTTGTGAAGGTCATCAGAGGTGGTGTGACGCCGCGGGGCGAAGCTGAAACCGGCCTACCGTGTACACGTTCTGTTCCAGTGAACCACAGATGGGTGGCACACTGTCATTTGCAGTAAGTGAGCATGTAATGGAGTTGTAAGTGCCTCGAGCGGCAGAGGAAACGAGCCAACCGCCTCAGTTGTTTCCAGAGTTCATCCCTCCATCCCCATTGTGGGAGCTTCAGTCTAACTTTAGAGCACAAAGGGACGCTCTCAGAAGACACCACAACAACACAAACCTCAGAAATATAAAGTATCATCGCTCTGAGTGCAGTGGAAACTTTTGTGCCAAAGGTCGGGACGTGTTTTGGTTGAAGTCTTGTTTTGTACACAGAGCCGCCTGTTTCAGGTCGGGAGCTGCATAAATATCAGGCAGAGTTAATGTGTGTGGAGAAAACAGCTCAACCTAGTGGGTCAACACCACACAGGGAAACTACCAGGCCCGTCCGAGTGAAAGTGCAGGAAAAAATGCAAATGACTTAATTGAGAAACAGAGGAATTAACTATATTACAGTAGTGTACGGTGTATTAAGTAGACTGCATGTGGTGGAAATTCCTCCTCAGTATCTTGAACCGTTTAAAAACACATTCAGTTGTGATTAAAAAGTCTTTTCGTGGCCCGACGCTCCGTGAGCTGTTATGGACGAAATCACCCTGACAACAGTTACATCTCATTAAAAAATGTCAAATTAATAGTGGATTAATTGAGGTCGAGTTTATTTCCCGACCACATGAAACAAAATAGATGTGTCTGGATTTAACTTCTCAGCCTGTGTTAGGACTTTATTCATCTACTTCATTTTACTGTTGTTATTCTCAACCTTTGTCTTCATTAAGTCTTAATTAATTCAGACTAAAATATGCTACTTGATAACTGCTTACACTTCATTTAGTAAGTAAATATGCTAATTAACAAATCAATAGTCTATGATAAGGTATTTGTATTTCCATGTTTTCTGTAGGTAACTATAGTACCGTATTTTCCAGATTATAAGCCGCTACTTTTTTCTGACACTTTGAACCAATGGCTCATGTATCGGCGGCACGAAGCTCATTGACTTTTTACAAGCTAGCAAGCTCCGTGCCGTCGATACATTTAGCCTCGTCACCGGTCAGAGTGGACCACATGAAACTGTTGGAATAAATTCAATAGCGGCTTATAGACAGGTGCGCTCAATAGTCCAGAAAATACGGTAATTAGTTTTCTGTATTTATGCACACTGTATGACAGCACAGCTCTGCTTTGAGCTAAATGCTGAACTCACGATTCATCCTCTGTGGACCATGAATGGTGGAGAACCATAAATATTAAGATATTTCAGTTTACAAGTGAAAACTATGACCTCATGATTCTCCTAAAAAAAAAAAAGTGAAGAAATCATCAAAGGTTCATCCATTGAGGATCATGAATGATGACT
This sequence comes from Pseudochromis fuscus, assembly GCA_900323345.1. Classification (NCBI taxonomy): domain Eukaryota; kingdom Metazoa; phylum Chordata; class Actinopteri; family Pseudochromidae; genus Pseudochromis; species Pseudochromis fuscus. The sequence goes on along the minus strand of OOFC01013134.1, from coordinate 12,644 downwards.
GATACAAATGTAATTGTACACACTGCTGTACAATGGAAATACAGGCTTTTTATTTCTATGCCAGTTCCTGAAGAAAATGTTGAGATATTTCACTTGAAAAAAAACAAAACAAAAAAACTTTATTCTTCTTGCGATGCTTGAAAACCAGTCAGAGGATCATCGAAGTAGATGAGCATCTTGTTTGGACCATGAATGCAGCAAACCACACAAAGTGAAAACTTATCAAGTGAAAGATCTCACTGCTGGTGCCACTGGAGGAAAGATGGAGGATCATCAAAGCAGACGGCGTCAGGTTCAACCTCTGAGGAACGTTAATGTCTGTGAATGTCACTGCAGCCTACTGAGTAGTTGTTGAGGTATCTCAGTCTGAATCAAGGTGGTGGACCAAAACCAATAACCAAACACAACCAGTCTACACACAGCTGCGAAGTTGAGAATAAAAATGAAGCAGCTGCATGTTTGATTTCAGACTGATAACCTCTGAATGAAACAGTAAGTCAGCTTCTGTTGGTTTTCCAGCAGGATGCTGCGTTTTTCTCCTCCCAAACATATCGGGGTATTTAGGAGGGGATTATGGGAAGCTAATAGGACGTTGTTTCTATGACCTCATGGAGTGGGCTCCATGCTCTGGCAGTGGGGATGCTCACTGTGGCCAGGAGAAAGTGGAGTCTGTGACTGGAGCCCGGTTCACTCAGTCAGATAGCGGTGATTCAAACCCCATTTGTTTTGGGCGTAGAGGATGCTCTCAGTGGTTTGGCTGTGATTGATCCTTCCTCTGCCCGTGATCGCACCGTGACACTATTCCAGTTTCCACATTCATTTTTCCCCTTCTAACTTAGACCGGTTCATTCAGTCCTGTGGCGCTCCCTTTATTGGCCCTCTGACAGTTCTCTGACCTCCACCCAGAATTGAAAAAAAAGGTCTTGGGCCATTGCTTTTGGACAACAGCAAACCTCTGGATGGAAATATTATTGTATGTTTACAGAGAGTTTAATGTTACTGGGGCAAAAGCTGTCCGACTGCGGCACAACACATCACCAAACAGCACAACCCGAGTGTTTCTAATCAACTATTACTGATAAAAACCTTTTCAAAAATGAACTTAATCCACTACAACATGCAGCGAATGGATCACCTGGAGCATCGCCGCCTTCCTGCGTGAGGAACAAACCAAATCAGTGGCAGGAAAAGAAGTAGCCGCCCCACAGAGGACTGTTGGGTTTTGTATCTCCAGGCAACTGCCCCATTATGATTAAATGTATTGACACAGTACAAAGAGGCAGGAAAAAGAGAATCATACATGGTAAACATTCCCAGATTGCTATCTTAAAAATAGACCTTCAGAGCAATCAGATGAAAAAAAAGAAAAAGAAAAAGTGGGAGACAAAAATATGAAAGAAAACATGTGAATGACATTATAACGCATAATGGAAAAAAGAAATGTAACATAGGTTTTTTTCCTCCCCTCTGCGAACAAAGCACTGCTCATTATGTATTTCTATTAGATGTTACAGGAGGGCGAGCGAGAGGTTGGAGATTTCCAGCGATCGGTGGATGTGTTTCTGATACATGAAGACTCCACTCGCTTTAATTGTTTCCTCCAACAACAGCAGCTGGAAAGTAGAAAGTCGGAAAATGGGCCCGGCTGGAGAAGCTTTTTTAGGATGTTCTGGACGATCTATGTGGAATATGCACCATCAAAACATCACTTAATTTACATGCTGTTTACATATGTGAAGATTTAGGCTTCAGTGTGGAAAACATGGAGTGAGGTCTCCATCAGTAGCAGAGTCAATACACTGGCTGCAGTTTCAAGCTTCATCCCAAAATGGTTATAGGAATAAAAATTGTTATTTAAATTATTTGTAGGTGCAGCAACCAGACTGTAGCCACAAAAATCTGGATTTCTGTGTCACACTTGTGGACTCCTACATCCTGATGTGGGTCAGCGGTCAGGAGCTGTTCGGTCTCATCTGTCTGATGTGGCCATCATGACCTGCATTACTCTAATGACCTCCACTCAGGAGAAGTTTTGGGTCAGTTGAACAACAACAACAAAATCGCAGTACAAACTGACAAATGTAATTACACCGAAGGATAGAAGACAGACCAAAGATCTGAGAGCTGAGACTGAAAACCTTTTAATCAGGGCTGAAACGTACTAATTATTTTTACTGTTAAATAATCTGTTAGGTATTTTCACACTTATTCATTAAATATAATGCTCATTCTGCAGTTAAAAAGTCAAGTCCTCAAATGTCCAAAATATATTTCTTCAAATAAAAACTAGCTGTCAAAGACAAATACAAACCAGTGCACTTCTACCACTTTAATTTAATTTAATTCAATTATAATCCTGCTGTTGTTCTGGAAAACTCCTGCACTATTGTCCTACTTCAGTCACTGTGAGTGTATCGCTATCTCTTTGCATCATCCTCCTTTACTCCCATCTGGCTGTTGTTGCAAATGTTGATCCTGTGAATGTTTTACAATAAAAGCAAATGAAGGGTGTCTGTCCACTAAAATGCTGGGGCTTTTAATTTGAAACAATTACAGAAGTGGTATTGATCATAGAAGTGACCCTGTTTGAAGTCTCAACAGGTCTGTACAAAAATATGACCAATTGAAGCCTGTTACATTCTGCAGCTGAAAGTGTTTAAGGCCTTGATTTTCCATTTTTCCCACTACAATGATTTAATAATTAATTGGCTGAATGTTTTAGCTCTGGTTGAACTCACCAAACCTCACTCTTTTGTTCCTACTACAGAGCAGAACAATGTGAGTGTTGGTTGTATTTTTGTCGGTTGATACAAAGTGAGTCCTGTGATTTTGTGTCATTGCTAAAAGAAACCAACAGCCAATGTTTCTTAAAGCTTCAGTCAGTGTATGTGATATTTTGCAGAGCCATGTTAATTAAAAAACTTTTTTCTGTCTTCCCGACAGACTCTCCAAGATGCTTAAACAATATACGTCTGTGAGTCCGACTGATGAAATCAGCGTGAAGACTGAAAATGGACCTCAGCCGAAGAAACACCGCTACGTACGTAAAGAAGGACACTGTAACGTCGTGTTTCGTCACGTTCCCGCCGAATGGCTGCTGTTTGTGACCGACATCTTTACCACCCTGGTGGAGATCAGGTGGAGGGTGATGTTCCTAATCTTTGCTTTGTCTTACATCCTCTCCTGGCTCTTCTTCGGCATCCTCTTCTGGGTCATCGCCCTCGCTAACGGAGACGTCCGAGATCACAGCGAGGAGCCCTGCGTGTACGAAGTGTACAGCTTTACCGCTGCTTTCTTGTTCTCGCTTGAAACTCAAACCACCATCGGCTACGGTTTCAGAGGGATGTCTGAGAACTGCATGATCGCCATCATCATCGTCACCATACAAGACGTCATCAGCTGCTTCATCGACACTTTCGTCATCGGAATTGTTGTTGCTAAGATGGCATCTGCGAGAAAGAGGGCGCAGACGATCGGCTTCAGCAACTGTGCAGTCATCAACCTTCGCGATGGTTTCTTGTGTTTGTCCTGGAGAGTCGGGGACTTCCGTAGGAACCACCTGGTGGAGGGGACTGCTCGTGCTCAGATAGTGCGCTCCACGATGCACGCCACGGGGAAAGTTGACGTGACCTACGAAGACCTGGTCATCCAGCAGAGAGACATCGTCCTGGCCACGCCCACCACCATCATCCACAGGATCGAACCCGGCAGTCCGCTCTTCAAGATGAGTCTGACAGATCTGCGGAAAGAGGACTTTGAGCTGGTGGTGACGTTCACCTACACGGACGACTCCACAGGTATCCTGCATCAGACCCGAACCTCGTACACTCCAGCTGAGATCCTGTGGGGTCAGCTGTTCCAGGAGATGATCAGGGTCACCAGGAGGAACTATCGGGTGGACTACACCCTGTTCAACCACACCGCAAAGGTGCTGGCGCCCGAGGTCAGCGCTGAGCAGTACGAGCTCAAGAAGCAGCTGAGACCCTCTCCTCGACATTCACCTCGACATTCGCCACGACATTCACCACGACTTTCGCCCAGATGTTCCCCACGGCCCTCCCCTCATTTACAGCGGCAAAATCAGGAAAATCTTCTGAAACCTCCGACAGTGATGGTGGAACTTGTGAACGACAGCCGCTCCGAACCGACTGTTTCACATCCTCAGGCAGAAAGTCAACGTCCAGACTCTCTGACTCTGCCCAACGACACAAGTGCCGAGAAATAAAAGCAGAGCTACGATATTTGAGGTTTGTCAGTTGGTCTTTTCATCAGTGGATCCACTGTTAAAGTGGAAAACTGAGGACGTTAGAAGATGAATCGCATTTGCTCTGGGAATGAGTTTTTTTTTTTTAAAACCTGATCTGTTACTCGACCAAAATCTGTCTTTTGAGCATCCAAAAATCAACCCCTGTAGACTTGAAAGGCAGTGATTACTCATTGCTATAAAAGCTGTTCAACCAGCACATTGAAGAAAAACAAAGAGATGAATTTATTTTGTGTAACTAACTTTTCTGTGGCATCATCACTTGTTCATAAAAAATTAGGAAACTATTCACTGGACGCGATGGTTCCATAAATCTCTTTTTTACCAACTTTTCAAACCTACAGGAGATTTAATACTCAAAATACAGATATTGGGTTTGTGCCACCTTTGAATACATACTGGGTCTTTAGTGATCTGGGACTTTATTACACACTGGGGGAAAGGGGATTTTTACATTTTTTCAAATGTTTTTAACTAAAAAAATGTATCGGGTCGGTGTGGGTTTGTAAAAACTGAAATAAGTTTTTGAACAACCTGGTGGATGAAGATTATTTAGGACAATGCTGTAGTTTCCACTTTGACCTGATGGTGTCTCACTGCTCTGATGCCCAAACCCAGACACAGTGAAGCAGAAATGTGTCCGTTTGCTTCTTGTCACGCAGCACCTGGGTTGCAGGTTTACTGCAGAACAGCATCTTCTTTGACTGGTAGGTCTGGACGGTGGCAGCTCTACAGATGAACACAAGGCTGCTGTTAGTGAAGCAGAACATGAGGATGACAATGTGCAACACCTGGGCGTCAGGATTAGTACACAACTTCATTTATAAATGTTCTGAGTGATTGTGAAAATTTCAGTCACAAATGCCCCAAGAAAAACAGTTTGTACTGAGAAATATTTAAGAAACACATTTTTCATTGATGAATGATTGTAAAACCTTATAAATGCCAAACAGCTAATGTAACTACTGGTTTACTTTATTTAAAATGACTCTTCTCTCCCTCATGTTGCAGGATTTTACTCAAGAGGTTGAATTTCTAAAGTGTAAATAAAACTGTAGTCACTGCTGATAACCAGAACCTGAGTAAATAACCACAAGTCATAGAGGCCATGACCCGTATTATGAGCCATGTCATCATAGTTTATATAAAAACACATGTGTGAAAAGTTTCCTTAAGTTTGTGGTGGTGGATTCTCTGTTTTTTAGTGTTTCAAACGTGGTTCATCAAACTGTCTCACACTTTTGTAAATATGATTTATTATAGACACAAGAACTGTTGCTACAGATCTCCCACATGTATTTATGAAAACAATATTGCTTGTAGAGGAACACCAGTGTCAGCAATTTTAATAAAGTAATGTTTAAATGTGTGGTTTGTATCTTCACTGTCACTGATGATCATGTTTCTTGTCCGAGAAGAAAAGCTCAGGTCGGGATGATCACTTTGATGTCGAGTAACCAGACAGACAAAAGTAACCAGACACTGCTTCTTTCTTTGATTTGCACTGCTCTGTGATCCCATTAAAAACATGTTTTCTTTTTAAATAGATCAGTCTGAAGCTCATGATGTTGATCAGTCCTCGATGAGGCACGAGACCACAACAGCGTCGATTTAACGTCATGCTTTTATTTTGATCTGCGCCTCAACAAACTCTGTGCTTTTCGTTTGAAGATTCGGGCAGTGTTACAGAGACAACATCCATCAGCCAAGAACTAAATATCCCTTATACTCACAGACTGTATATAGGAGATGGATCGAGTCATCGTGGCGTCAACCATTGGGTTTGTGGACTAGGCATTGTTGTTTTTTTTGGAGCAGGAAGTGACCATATTTGGATATGGAGGGAGGAGCGAGGAGGTGGGTCTGACCCTTGACCCCAAGGACACTGTCCAGTGTCTATGAGACTGGAGTTCACCAGTGAATGAGCCTCCAAACCACCTGTAAATCATTGGAGACCAGAGCTGTCAATCAAACTAACCCCGCCCCTAAATCTCCTTTTTGTAGCCAAATATCTTCTTAATGATCAAATGATTTTTAGATCGATCACTGGTGTGAAGATATCTTTTATAATATGGATGATTATAATAAAAATGTTGTTTTATTGCTTTTACACATTTAACTATCTATTAATAAATATTAAAAAGCCAAAAGCAACAAGATTTTACATCAAATTTAAGCCACAAAACTTACTGCACTTTCATTTTTAATTTATTTTACTGCATACTTTAGATTATGTAAATAAAATTCACAAAACTCAGCACTGCACATGAAGTAAGTGGAGGTATTAAAAGTAAAAAGAGTACACTGCTGACTGTGTTTTCTGTACAGTTGCTATGTCACAATAAAAGCCTCAACAAAAAGCTGCGATGCAGCTGAACTGATGGCTGCAGTGAGAGGTTAGTTCACAGTCAACACTTGGAAGCTGGAAGAGGAACATACCAGGAACTGGACTCCAAACCACAGAGACTCTCCAGCTACAGAGCAGACGACAGTGCAGACTCCTAATGACACAACTTTCTCTGTTGTCACCGGCACAGAAGCACATGGCCTGGTTTGTTGTGGCTCACAGTTTGGCACAATTAACACAGGATCTACCAGGACCAGGGACGGGACGAGCTGGAGTATATCAATCATCAACTATTAAAACCAATGAAATACCAATAGCCAAACCTCATTCAAGTCTAAACAGATCATGATATTTTTTATTATATTCATATTCTTAATGGGAACTATTGTACTTTTAAATCCACTGCATAAAACTTAAGGGAACAGGCAGTGAGGTGTGGGACCATTTCTGCAAAGACTCTGATGCATTTCTGTGTAATGTCTTGCTATAATGATTAATATAATAATGCTATTTTGAACTTCTATCAGGGGTAATGTGATGCACACTGAACGACCCATCAGTGCAGTCACAGTTACTTTAGTTTTGCCACTTGCACCACTCTGTCCATCTTCAGCTCGTCCAACTTCTGCAAGACTCTGATGAGACTTTGTAGGTCAGTAACAATAAGATGATGTTCAAAGGTCCAATAATAAAGTCATTGGTGATAGGAAGTAGAGAAATCCTGCTTATTGCAACTTAAAGTCCACATGGAGCAGCATTTCCAGGACCTAAGGAGGATCTAACTTCTGTATCGACATGTCCAGAAAAACAGGATGTGTAGGTGTAATGACAAAATAGCAAAATGTTTGGTGTAATTTCATTGGACCGTGAATCACACTCAAACACTACAGCTAGCTAGCTAACCAACTAGATAATGCTAATACTACATACTAAGTAACAATACAGCACCAACAAACTACTGATTACTACTTCAGCTGCTCTCTCTCAACTGGTGGTAATCTGAACTGTGCTGCTAACAGCAGATTGATTGACAGGTGGATGGAGTGATTCTATTGGTTGAAACTGTTTTGGGCAGATAATAAATACAACCTGTTGTAAGAAAAAACAAAATCAACATTTCATCTTATTTAAACATTTAAATCTACCTGAAACAGCATTTTGAGAGTATCACAAACATTTTTTTTGTAATTCCTTTGGCTACCGTTGAAGTAAGTGCACAATATGACCGTGGTGTGATCTAAAAGGATTAAAAATACATTTTTCCTTTCATGTGGATTTCAAAATAAAGCTACATTCACAGTTATTTAACATGAATATTGCACCATGTTTACATATTTCCTCCTGATCCCCTAGATGCTGCTGCAGCATGAAAAGTTCAGGCTGAGTTTCCTCCTCCTCCTGTGTTGTCTCTGTGTGTGGGAAACAATCAGGGAGTTAATTCCAGCCTCCAGCTCTCCACCTTGTGGTCCACACGCAGCACTGGCCGGCTGCACGCAGCGCTCGCTTTATTGCTGGAAATTGGGCATGGAAAGCAAACACACACACACACACACAATCACACACACACAACGTGCACACTTCACTGACACAGGTGGTTTGGGCTAAATATATGTGCGGCTATAAATAACCACGACTAAAAATAAAGACTTGCAGGGAAAAAAGGGAAGAAGAAAAAAGCTAGGTCCAAAAGCTTTGAGAAAAAACGGTGCAGTTGCTGGTTAATCGTGAATTAGTGAGCAGCAAGAGTGATTTAGCTGATGGCTTTAAGACAACACGGCTGCTCAGCCTGACCTAAAATTATAGGGCAACAGATGCATAGTCTAAACATCCGAAGCAACATGATAGCTCAGTGGAGAAAGACAGTCATATCATAATACAGGCATGTAGGCCTTTTATTGAGTGAGTCATTCTTTCCGACAGAACACATTTTCCATACCCACATTAAAAAAAAATAAGATCTATGAAAACAGTGGATATATCGCTAAAAAGGAGGGTGACGGGCAGTTGTGTTGTTGCACAATGTTGGGAGCAGGTGGGGGAAGTGAATTAAATACAAGTCTGCAACACTTTTATGTCCCTTTAATGATTTTATGTGAATCTCTGGAATAAAAAAATAGTTTATTTTATATTTTGGGTCAATTTTTGGTGAAACCTTTCTGGTCATTTAAACTTTTTTGCAAAATTGGAACCTTTTCATGCATTTATATATCACCCATAACCATATATTTCTGAATATATTATGTGGTAATATTGCCAAGAAGTAAAAAGCAATAAAAAAAATTTAATTAAAGCTTTTCTGACATTTATTTTGGTTTGTTTTCAGTTTCTAACTCTTCTCCTCATTTGAGAAATATCGTGTCATCGGTCAATTAGTGTCAAATTGCTGTGCATGTTGTGTCCTGTTGACATCAAACACACAACCACACACACTCAAAAAATGACATAAAAACACAGCATTATTGCGACTTTCACAGTGCGCGCTCCCCTCCTCCTTCTCATTGGCCAGGCGCGCTGCCGGGGAGGCGGGTCTTGCCGGTGCGCAGTTGCAAACGCTGTTTAAAACGCTTTGGGTGAACTCACTGCGAAGCACATTACACAGACCGGTCCTCCAGAGACATGAGGGAAGTTTCGCACTTCATCCTGTTAAAGCCAAAATAAAAAAAAAAAAGAAAAGAAAGGAGGCGACGCGGAGGACACAAAATAAAAAAAACGCACAAAGCGCCTGGATTATATTTCATCGAGCTGAATCCACCCGGTCCACAAATGAGCAACAGGTAGAGGACTTTATTTTTTAAAGCCGCTTCTTGTACAGAACTGTGCTGTAATATAACATGTGATGCCCTAACCAGTTATTTACGCATGCTTAGCTCATAATAAACTGTGACGGTCGGAGCTTTATTCTCCATGACGCGCAGACTTCCTGACTTTTACGCACCGCTTCTGCCGCCAAAAGTTTCATTCTGTCTGCTCATAGTGCTTCTTATTTGATTTGAATGTGAAGTTAAGTCCTGGTTGGTGAGCTGGAGATGTGTCAGTGTGAGGGTTGTGTGTGTGAGTTTGTGGATGATTGCATCAGAAGCCTTTTTTTTCCCCCTCTCCGCACCTGTTAACATTTGTCGCTGGCATTTGTTGAATTCTGAGGGCAGCCCTTCACAGTCAGACAGTAGCACTGCTTAAAACACCATACTACTGTAATACTACTATAATAACACTTCTAGCTACTATTATGTAATTTTTTTGGGCTTTTTTCCTGCAGTTTTTCCACAAAATGTCTCAGATAAATGCTCATTTTGAAACTGAAAGTTTAGAATTTGGTATAATTCATCATTCAGTTTATATTTTATATATTTGCACATCAGCTATCATCTGAGTAAAGGCTGCAGTACCCGTGCAGCCTGCTTAGTGCATGCACATTAAATTAAACTTTACCCATCTGTGGCAGGTCATGTGTAAATGTATATAAAAGGTCCTGCAGACAAAATTGCATCAGCCGCTTGTGCAGGTGTGAAACTCCAGCGTGACTCAGAGCTGTGGGTAAAGTCTGTGTTCAAAGTTTGGAAAGCGATACCGACATTAAGGAACTGTCTGGCTTTCACCGCCACCTTCCTTCCTCATGTTTAACCCTCGTGGCCACAGAGAAAGAAAGAAATCCATCCTGAAACACACACAAAACAAAGCAAACCACAACACCGTGAGACTGCAGCACTTTGTTGCTATGACATCCAAAACTAATGAGAGGTGTTTCAGTTGTGAGGGGTAGAATCCTCCCGGGGCGGCCCTTATTGTGCAGCAGAGAAGAAGAAATCCCTGAAGGCTTCCCGAGAGTCAACAAGCTGCGAACATCTCTGCTGCACATCCAAAGACGACGCTCACGCTTTCCCCTAAAGATTCTTTAAAATAACAGAGCGAGTACACAAACGCAGAGACTTGCATGAGGTCATCTGTAGCCTGCTTTTGTTCTGCAAAGCCTCCAGTCTGTTTGACCTGGTAGATGATAAAATGATTAAAGTAGATTTGGAGATAAAAAGTGCTGAGGAGGAGGATGCTCCACGTTTCTGATCAAAAAGAGTTAATTCAAAAGGTAACGGAAAGTAAAAGTGATCCGAGCGTCCTCGCTGTAAATCGTTTACATAATCCATCAGCGGTGCAGAACCAGCGGTCCATGAGATCCCATAGAAACGCTGTAACCCACAATCCATCCAGAAACGATTGGGTCAGAGCGGCGCAGCCAAGAAAAACAAGTCGACTTTGTAAATGTCCAATAACGGGACCTGAGTGAAATTACTGCGTGGCCTCTCTCAGTGGAAGTTGAAATGTTAGACCGGGGTTAACCATCACTGTTGTTGTTGTTTGTCATAACTGGATGAAATATTGTTGGCACGACGAAGCGAGCTTTTCTGACGCTTGATGGTTTTTTCTCAGGCTGCACACACACACACACACACACACACACACACACGCACAGAGGTTTTGACAAGTTGATGATAGTTTATAGCACAGTTCAGTTATTGTTTGATGATGCTGTCACGTTTATCTGGAAGCTGTTTTCTCTAACGGACGTCTCGTGTCTCTGTTTTCTTGCAGCAGATGACGTTGATGAGGTCCAGTCGCCTGATGAAAGAGGAGTGACCACTTCATCCTCCTCTTGTCGCGGCTCCCGTCCTTGAAGCTGAGGAGGCGTCCCGTCGGCCCGCCTCACCTTGTCACCATTTCCTCTCCGAGTTGGTCCCCGAAAGCGTTTCAAAACTGTTTCTCCAACGCTTCTTCCAGAAACTCAGACTGTTTTCCAAAGCAGAAGCAGCACAGCCCTCCCAGACTGAGGTGATGGGAAGCGTGCGAGCCAGCCGCTACAGCATTGTGTCATCAGAGGAGGACGGCATGAAGCTGGCCACTATGGCGGTGCCCAACGGCTATGGCAATGGGAAAGGGAAGGTGCACACGAGGCACCAGCCGCAGAGCCGATTTGTAAAGAAGGACGGTCACTGCAACGTGCAGTTCATCAATGTGAGCGAGAAGGGTCAGCGCTACCTGGCCGACATCTTCACGACGTGCGTGGACATCCGCTGGAGGTGGATGTTCATCATCTTCTGCCTCGCCTTCCTCCTGTCGTGGCTGTTCTTCGGCTGCGTCTTCTGGCTGGTGGCCATCTTTCACGGGGACTTAGAGAACAATGCCCAGAAGTGCGTCTCCAACGTGAGCAGCTTCACTGCTGCCTTTCTGTTCTCCATCGAGACTCAGACCACTATTGGTTACGGCTACAGATATGTTACAGATGAGTGCCCCATTGCTGTCTTCATGGTGGTTTTCCAAAGCATCGTTGGCTGCATAATCGATGCCTTCATCATCGGCGCCGTCATGGCAAAGATGGCAAAGCCCAAGAAGAGGAATGAGACTTTGGTTTTCAGCCATAACGCCACTGTGGCCATGAGGGACAACAAGCTCTGCCTGATGTGGCGTGTTGGTAATTTAAGGAAGAGCCACCTGGTTGAAGCGCATGTGCGAGCGCAACTTCTCAAATCCAGAACGACGGCGGAGGGGGAGTACATCCCCCTTGACCAGATGGACATAGACGTCGGCTTCGACAGCGGAGTCGATCGCATCTTCCTCGTCTCTCCCATCACCATCGTCCACGAGATTGACGAGGACAGCCCCTTCTACGACATGAGCAAACAGGACTTGGAGAACTCAGAGTTTGAGATCGTGGTCATCCTGGAGGGGATGGTGGAGGCAACAGCGATGACCACGCAGTGCCGCAGCTCCTACGTTGCCGGCGAGATCCTCTGGGGCCACCGGTTCGAGCCCGTGCTCTTTGAGGAGAAGAACTACTACAAGGTGGACTACTCCCGCTTCCATAAGACATACGAGGTGCCGAGCACCCCGCTGTGCAGCGCCAGAGACCTCGCCGAGAAAAAATTCATCCTCTCCAACTCCAACTCCTTCTGCTACGAGAACGAGATGGCGCTGGAGAACAAGGAGGACACGGACGAGGGCAACGGGGGCAGCGTCGGCCCCGACGGCACCCAGACGGACAAC
>OOFC01013133.1:0-44041 GCA_900323345.1 Pseudochromis fuscus | reverse complement strand
AAAAAAAAAGAAAAAAAAAAAAAAAGAAAAGCGTATTTAAAGCATTTTATTGTGTAGCCTGTGTAATAATGCTGTCAACTGTAGCAGTGTTGAAAAATGCTTATATAACTCACTGTGTAATTTGGGTTTCCTGCCTGCACCCTCAGCTCAGCCAGCACCCAGATGCCATTGGAGAGTTTGGTGGACTGATAGAGCATGTCCTGACCGTCCACTGTACGCTTGGCTATGGTGAAGATGTTGCTACCCTGCAGTTTGTTGGAGGCTGCATCTGTAGAGGAAACATAATCAAACATAAAACCTATTTTTACTCTTTGGTTCGGTTATTATTTAATATGGAGCGTCACTCAGTGACTCCTGTTATGCTCCATGGTTGTCTGCTCATTAAATGTACCAGACCATGAAGGATTTCTTTCACCCTTATCATTCCCTCAAATTTCATTCCAGGCTGTCTGTGCAACAAAGATACAGTCGCTAATTCGGAATTAACTTTTCTCCTCAGCCTCTGTCTTGCTGCTGCGCCCCAGCAGGATGTGAAATCCTCTCTCTTTGTTCATGAAGAAGAAATTTAATCTGCGGGGGGAAATCTCCATTAAGCTGTCATTAGGAATTCTTCTCCAGTTCAGCTGCTCTCACACTTGTGTAAAACTAAATTATCATACGTAAATAGGGACTGCAGCTGATGAGTTCTCATCAAATACAATTTGCTTCATTAGGGTGGATCGGATTTTCAGATGGCCGCTGCTCTGTCTGGCTTTTTTCCCCACATATAAAGAAACAGCAGGACATGGCTGCACACTGATGTGTTTTTCAACTGCTGCACACTGCTCTCCATTCATCCCTCTTACCTGAGCTGAGGTGGCAGTCTTTGATCTGAAACTGGGACTCATTGTCATTAGGAATGTCTTTCCAGGTGGCAAGGAAAACTTGTCGCTCTGTGGATGAAAAGATGTGATCACTTGAGTCCAAAGAGAGAGAACACGGAGAAATGCACGTCTCAAAACAACAATGAGATTTGTGGTAAAGGTAAATGTACACACTGCAGTCGACCAAAAAAAAAAAAAAAAAAAAATGTCCAAGCAGTGTGTGAGTAGTTTGATTCCACTCTAGACACAAGATTTCCTGCTGTGGCTTAGGCTCTGGAGCATTAGCTCGCAGCCTCTGGCAGCAGTCCTGCTGCTAACCCCATCAGAAGGTCCACAGGGAGAAATGCCAACACATTTCCCCCAAATAAATCAAACAGCAACACAAAAACAAAAGGGAAAAGGGCCCACAAAGGCACCAGTGTACAGTCTATGAGTAACTGTGCAGCCCGGAGATGTGAATGAGTTCAGGCAGGTGGACGGTCACGTACATGTACGTCACACACTCAGACCAGTCACAACAATGTGCCCTCACTGAAACACTGACGTATGTGTAGGTTACTGACGTCAGTGGGGCTCTGAATCTTGAGGGGAAAAGATTTAGCCAAGACATACTCACCCATCTTGCCGTCCTCTACAAACAGCATGCTGATGGGGTACTGGCAGCTGAAGTAGAATACGTCAATGTTGTTCTTAACAGCCACCTGCGAGAGTGATTACATCCAGGGAGGAGAGCAGGGGGAGAGGAGGAGGACAACAGGAGGAGAGACAAGAAGCAATACGCAAGTAATTACTATTCAAGTGCCCTTCAAGAACTGGCATTGCCAATGTGTGCTGCTTACTGAGAGAGGGAGCGGAAGTTGTTTGGAAATCTTACTCCTTCACACACACAGACACAGACAGACACAGACAGACAGACAGACACAGACACAGACACAGACAGACAGACAGACAGACAGACAGACACACACACACAATAATATGGTGGAGTCAAAAAGTCAGAGCCTGCTACTTCCCTTTAGCATTTGTTTTAACTTTAACAGCAAATGTTTCATTACAAACGATAACATTACCTCCACGATTTGAGAGAAAAGGTTAACCTTTAAAAAATGTCTTAGTATTTGCTCTCTTTTAAAACCTGATAACTCATGTTATCTCAGCATGGTCTGAAAATGTCTTCGAGAGCTTCCTGTGATGTCAGGAGTGGTTTGTGAAATGTTGGTATGTCTTGCCCACTGCAGATGTTTGACCTTGTTTCCCCTCCAGAGAAATGGTTTAGAGACACTACTTGTCCTCTGAGGTCACTACTTTTTCTGATTGGACTCTTGTGCTCTGTATTTAAAAAAGTCTGTGTCTGTGATAAAGTTGTCTTTGTATTTCAAAATGCTGTCCTGATGGTGTGCTGACTGTTGATCTGCCTGATGCTTTGGACACAGCTGATCCAGTTTCCAAGTGTTTCAGAGCTCCATGCGCTGCCAACAACAAGATGTGATTTACTCTATCAAAGCCTCTCGGGAGTGACCATGGCCCGATGGTTACAGTGCACACCACAAAACCACGTTACAGTTCGGTTCCAGTCAGGGATCAGTGTTGCATGTCAGCACCTCTCTCTCTTCACTGCTAACTATGCAATTAAAGCAAAAAAAACGATTCTTTGACCCTTCCTGATACCATATTTCTACTTATTACACAATCTTCTGCTGGAAATTTAGGTGCAGCCATATTTATTTCACCAGCTGCCAGTTGATTTACTTAAACAAGTCTCTGACGAGTTGAGGAAAATGTCGTCTGTAGAAACAAAAACACAAATGAGCTTAAATCTGATTAGAATCTTCTTATGTTTTCCAAATTGATGGATTTGTATGATTGTTTTGGACTGCAGCACATAACACACCATCATTGGCCTCCTACCACACTGTGTTTCACAGAAAGCAGCCGGGAGATTTTAACGAACATTACTTACAGGCTAAATATACCCAAATTAACTCTCTGCAAACAGTGTTCTGGTGAAGCTTCACAAGAAGATATAAATAAAGAAGAAAACAGAAGGAGATAAGAATAGCAGACAGCGGCTGGAAATAAATGTTCAAAGGATAAAAGCGAATGTGAGAAATATTCAAAATAGCACTGAACACAAGGTCTATATATAAACACGTGACAGATCCTCAGGCAGTTTACAGTCTGTGCACCTGGAGGCTAAAGCACAAGACACTGCAGCACACCAGCGACTGTGGTATAAAGGGAGCACGTCATGTAACGGGCATCAGGCAGCGATACTCATCAGACTGTTCAACAAAGAAATGCTGAGAGGAGGACAGTGAGTTCAGCCAGAGGATGGCAGAAGAATGACTCGTGAATAATTTATCAGAGCATCGTATTCCTGGGTGCAATGCAGGACTGCACGCACTACACACAAAGGCTCCTTATCAGTGTTTGTAAACTGTGTCTACATTATAAAGGATTAGTCATCCAGGCGAAGGAGGTCCAACTGAAAACCTACGACTGCATGATAGAAATGTGTGAAACCTTCTCAGAGCTTTTTGATGAGTTAATCCACCAAACCACTAGATCACCTCCTCTGTTTGCTGGCTCAGATAGATGCCATCGGAGTAGTAACAAGTAACTGATTAATCAATTATTCTAGCAATCTATAAAAATCTGTTAACATTTGTTGTTTGGGTTTGTTTTTTTTTTTTACATTTGACTTCTAGACTATTGAACTGACTATTTGAATGATCTTGGCTTTGAAAAGTTGTGATGGACTTTTTGTTTTTACTGATACTTTTATTTTATTTTATAACCCACCACACTACTCTTCTATCATAAGAAATGTTTTTAATCCAACTAGTCACCAAGCTGATGATCTCTCTGATTATCAGATCAGCTGATAATGATAAAGGATTCACTGAATGTTTACTTTGCATTTTACTTGACTGCTTCTTGGACTTCCTTTAAATACTGACTCTGCATTTTGTATAAGTCAATTGCAGTCAGACTATTTTAATATCCTTAATTTTCACTGCTGTGTCATTGCAGAAGGTCTGATCATCACAAAACAAAACAAAAAAACCTCCTGCTGATGTGTAATCAAAGAATTTTAGTTGCAGTGAACAATAGTTTAAAAAACTCCCACACATCAGTAGTTAAGAGAGGACTATTCTGGGACATTATCATCCATCATGACAAAAATAACACTAAACTTCTCAAAATAAAAATATCTGGGAATGTGTCAAAACTGACAGTAGCACCCATCAAAGCGGGGCCTCGAGGCAGCACAGTAGAAAGGTTAGTGGGTCTGCTGAGGCCAGGAGAAACAAAGGAGCCATGTGTTGTGAGATCTCTAATGACCATCCCCACCTACATCACCCCCCCACCCGCCTTTGACACTCTTATCTTCTCTCTCCAGCTGCACAGCATTTTCCCCAGTTGAAAGAACCACGCTGATCAAAAACACGCCTGCTTCCCTCTGCAGCTCGGTTTTATTTACAACCCATCACAATGGCTCTGAAGTCTGTTTTATGTTTTATTCACACTGTGGGAATTCAACAGTATAACTGAATAACGGCAAAGACGGATCGGTTAATAAATGTGGTCGTATTTTCAGGACAGTGTTCCAAGAAACAGTCAGATCACCAAGATATATACAGCTAAATGACTAAGAGGTAAAAAAAATACTGCCAAGTTTAGTGTGGACTTCGACCGACTGAGACAAGTTACGTCTCTATTCAATCAGCTGTCACAAGTGTGATGCTCAAAATGTCAGTCCAGAGTTTGAATTCATAAAAAATGAAAGGAGACTAACACTGTACAATACCAATAAGCACTGTCACATAAATGTCAGAGTAAATGAATATCGTGAAGGAGGTACCTGCAGGTTATTCAGAGGCTCCATCTTCATTACAGGGCCCACAGTATTGAGGGGAAGGGCCACTTCAATACTCTGGTTTGGGCTGAGGGGAGTCAGAACCTGGAGGGGACCGGCCGGAGCGAGACCGAAGCTAAAGGAGGAGAAAAATATAGTGTCACAAAATGTATCTATATAGACATCACAGGGATGTGTTGCTCGGTAGGGGGTCTTACCTGTTTCTGTTAAACTGGATGGCAAAATCAGTCATGACACTCATAGCTTTATTAGTGAGAGTCATCTCCATTTGGATGACCCCAGCGCGGCGGGCAAACGTGCCTGATATCTCAAGCCCCTTGGCCTTCATGGCTGGAAGCCACATCTGAAGAGAGACAAGATCCGTTTGTTTTTTACGTGGATCATTGATGATGCATGACTCTTTGTGTCAGTTTATTAATACTCACTATTTTAGGGGGGCTGTAGGCTCCCATAGGCATCCCAACTCCACCTCCGAGATCAAACAGGTCATCCAGACCGCCGCCAGGAGCGGCAGTGAATGAAGCCGGCATCGCAGCTGGGGGAGCACCAAAACCAGCCCCCATCTGTGGGTCAACAAGCAACATGTTACCCTTGCACATTCAGTGTCACCCTGTACTGAGCAATCAAAGCCCAACAACATCTCTCACAAAATGACTTACAGCAGGACTTCCTCCAAGGTCACCGCCAAGCTGAGCACAGGGAAGAAGCACAAGAAAATTCAGGTTATATGTTGCTGCCGTCATAAATAATATCTGGGAGGGGAAGAGGATGGATGGAGGGGAGTGAGGGTCTACGAAATGTCGTTCCATGATAAATGACAGCTATAAGGTTTATACCATTAACAAGGAGATAAATCCCTCTCTTTGAAAATGACCTTTTACTATCCACAAGTCCAGTGGAGTGTCTATTGAAATTCAACAGGTTTTGTTCAAATGCTGTTCACTGAATATGTCTGGTGTGGTGGTGAAAAGGTTGAGGATTTAGTGAACAGAACTGAAAGTGTGACTCCAACTCCAACTACACTACTGTGGAAAAAAAAGACTAATTTTGACCAAAAAAACCCCAAAACAACAACAACAAAAAAACAGGTGAGATTTACTAAAATTTCACCTATGTGGAGTGAAGTGTAATACACAGTGCAAACACTGCTGGGATGACTATTCAGAGGACACAGTGTTACAACAGGGGACAAGGGAGGGGGGGTTCTAGGCTGGTGCTGGCCTTTACTGGTCCAGCATGGTCCCCTGGACCAACCTCAGTAGGGCTGTAATCTGGGGGCGATGGGGACTGATGTGCGAGCTGAGGTGACTGAGGAGTGTCCGTCCGCAGGGGAATGGGCGGCTGATTGAAAGATGAAACACATCGCAGAGCCCAGAGATAAGATAAGAGATGGACTCAAAGATTCAACAGCAGCATGCTTACTGTACACATCAGGACAATAACAGGTGGTAAATGATGAATGAAAATGTCAGACTGATGCAGAAACAACTACAGGTAAACTTCAGTGATTGTATTTATCTTCTATCATGGCCTGATACTGATTACAAATGTTGAACCCTCTCCCTCCCTGTAGTTACCGGTTCAGACTCATCCCCCATCTGCAGGAGCAGCATTGAACAAAGAAAGGAAAACATACAAGAGTCAAAAGAACAAAACAGGAAGAAATGAGAAATAGGAAGAAAAGCCTGTAACTGAAATCTAAAGACAGTGTTGTGCAGAGGACGTACCAGGCTGTCCAGTCCTCCTCCAAGAAGGTCCATGGCACCCATCTGCATGCCAGAAGAGGCTGGTGGTGGTCCAGTGGTGGTAGGAGGTGTCAGGTCCAGATTAAGAAGATCTCCCAGGAGGTCTCCCTGGGACGGGATGACAGCAGGGGGCGCATCAGCAACTCCAGCGGCAGAAGCTGTGTCGGGGCTCTCAACACTCTCACCACTGATAAAAACAGAAGAAAGAAGAAGACAAAAGAAGCATGATTCATCTAAGTCATGCATTTTATGTTGTTTATTTAAGGACTGTGTTGCAAACTAGACAATCCTGATGATTTTTAAATCACTGTAATCCTAACTTGTCATTAAACAGTCTGGATGTGATAAGTTGTATCTGAAGGCTGCACAGCTCAGTACATCTTGTATAACGCAGTAGATTTGAAGGACAGCATAGCAAGCAGAGTCAAGAGGCTCTGTCCACTTAAATAACAAAACCCCTTCAGACTGCAGTGAAGAAACAAGGTCCATGACTCACGATCCAGCACTGCCAGGGAGTCTCTTGTGCTGAACGCCGCGGCTGCCCTCAACAAAGGCACTGGGAGGCTTGTGGTAGACAGAGGCCAGAGTGCCAATGTGGCAGATAAGCTCCTCCAGCAGTGTGGGCTCAATCAGATCCGTCTCCTCAGAGATCAGGGGCTTCTCAGCCAGAACCACCTCCTTGGCAGCCACAGGGTCTGTGGAGAGCAGACGCCAGTAGATGTAGCC
This sequence comes from Pseudochromis fuscus, assembly GCA_900323345.1. NCBI lineage: Eukaryota > Metazoa > Chordata > Actinopteri > Pseudochromidae > Pseudochromis > Pseudochromis fuscus. The sequence goes on along the minus strand of OOFC01013133.1, from coordinate 36,827 downwards.
TCGGTCCCTGAGGTCTGGGTTATCAGAGTCCTGCAGTAAAGAAATGGAGGCATGAGGATTATTATTTATGGAGTGGGTTTTATAAATACTTAATGTGAGACTCTGTTCGGTCTTAGCCCCAAAATATAGAACTGAGCAGCGATTCAAAGATATCAACAAGTGATTCAGCCTCAGGGTAGCGCTAGGATTTGGATAATGTATGAGGCAACCTGACACTGTACATTTTTATTAGTGTGGAAAAAGTATAAATTTCCCAGGGTTTCAACAAAATCAAGTCAGCTAAAAAGTTTGGTGGCCAAGTAATATATCCTGTTATACAGCCCTATTGCTGTTTTCTGACTGCCTGTGCAGTAACAAGATATATGTGGGCAAAACACAGCACGCAACAGAGGTGTAGAATCAACAGGTTTTTTTTTACTGTAGACATTTCTATGTAAACTAATGTAATATTATACACAAACCCTGGAATAAATTTCAATATTGTGAAGCTTATACCGTTCCATCAAAGAGACACAGCCTTGGCTTTCTAAACATTTCAGAGACCACAGGTGTTAGAGGTTTTGTATTTGATTAAATCATGAGGTGTTTTATGGTCGTTCACTACATAAATAAAGGAGAGCAGAAGAAAATCAGACTTTTTTCTTTCTACAATGTTAATATTTCTACTCAAGACTACTTGGGTCAACAGATGAGTTTCCCCAAAATAAGTTCTTCGACAGCAGTACACTCTTCTGTGTTGTGTAGCTGACTAAAATGCAGACACAGATGCAGCTGCAGAGAGTAGCTCATATATGATACTACGCATTTACATGAAGAATACAAGCATATATATATTCACACCTTCAAGGAAACCTACGTGCTTGTATAAATTGGTGAATCTTTATCTAAATAACTGACAGATAATGATAAAATCAACACACTCTCACTGAGCATGCTCAAACCACTGCAGTCATTACTTGGGCTCTGATGCATATTTCCATTACAATAATACAGTATCCCAAGACTGATTTTGTGATAGAAAGCCCCCCTGAAAACAAATGTAGTAATACAGGAAGTGATGTCAAATGAGGACAATTTACACAAACTAAAAAGGTGGAAGACATTGGTGGCAGGATCAGAGCTGTAGACAACGCAGAGAGGATTATCTCTTAAAACAGCAGGAAAAATAAATTGCATGAGCTGAACTGCACGTGTTTTCATAGTCACCTGTGTGGCCAGGCTCAGCACCTGCTGCACCAGCTCCTGTGTCTCTGTGGGCTTTTTCAGGAACAACTTGACAATTGCAGTCAGTAGCTGCAGCTGCACCTGGAGGTCACATTGAACATGAAGAGTATATTAAAATTTGCAGTTAGTGCAGGTACATTTTTACCTAAAACTGTAATCCACCGGCTTAATGAGGATATTTTAACAAAGCTCAGCACTGATCCACACACATATAAATACACAAAGGTAGAAACTACTATTCCCACTAGTCTAATCCGCAAAAACCCAACAAAGGGGAATACTTTATGCATAACACATTTCTTTCTACCTACAAAAATCGCTTACTCCAAAAAAGACTTTGCAATGCAATAATATAGGAACCGATCAAATATAATTAGGATGACCAAGAAAGTGCTAACACTGATTGTGAATCATGCTATCAGTTGAACAAAACCATTTCTCTGCATTTCTGTTTCTGCAGACGCAAACTGACAAATATAATTATTTACTCCTTCCAAGTGTGCTTCTTTCTGCCAACACCGAGCACAAATTATTGGAGCGACTACCATTAAATATTGACTTTTTGCAATAACAACCTCCCCACACTCTCCTAAACACACCTGAGTGCTTTCATCGTGGAAACCCTCCAGAAAGCTCTCCAGCAACTCATCAGCATTGTCGATGCGCTCAGCATATTCTCCCACGATCCAGATCATGGCAGCACGCGCCTCCGGCTCATCCAGGGAGTCCAGATTTTCACACAGAGTGGCAATCACACTCTCATACCTGAAAACAGCCACGCAAATCCACATGAACATGCAGTCAAATATCACAAATCTATTGGGACAGACAAATAATTAAACAATCACATAAGGCAAATGACTGTAATTTGCTTCAAATGGCCCAGAAACAACCAAATAAATCACAGAAGTAACAAAAACAACAATACAGGCTGACAGAAGAACAACCAACACATGACTGGCTTATAAAACAAGCTAGCAGAAAAACATTAGCATTACTTTGAAGTCATGTTTTCTGGCAGCTTGACAAATGTGAATCCATTATTCACTCTCCTTTTAGCCTGGGTTTGGTCGTCGAGTCTTTCACATGCTCGATGCACAACCTTGAAGTTTCCTGCAGTGACTCATGGATTCCTATGGTGGAGATATTTCTCATCTGCATAAAACCCTGGTAAAAACTGACTGGTATTCTATTTACATCATGCTTTTTAAACAAGATACGCCAAGGCAGAAATGTCTAATTAATAAAAAAGGCAGACGTTTGACTGGGCAGTGTGACTCATACAGCTCAAAGCATGAACCATGCTGAGCTGGAAGCTTTGCAAAGCTGCTCCCTTGGAGGCTCACGACTCATGATGATGGTGCACTGCTGTGTGGGAGAGGGTTCTGTCTGGCACATGAATCCACTCCACAGCTGCTGTCACGCTCAGTCCAAATCAACCTGACCTCTGACCCAGTGCAATCGAGGCAGGATGTTAAGTGCTGACCATTCTTGTTGGAAAACTCTTTAGGATGTATTTTTGTGTAGTCTGCTTTCACTACATATGCATCTAAAACCAAGGGGAAAAAACCGTAAAGGGTTCCTGTTTGTGTACTGTATGTATCTATCCATCTTAAGCAGCAGCTTTACCTCATGTTGGTAAAGTAAATACACACTCAACATTCTTCTTTTTTTATGACTGAATCTGGACAATGAAGTGTTAACAAATGACAGCACTGATGACTGAAAGGAACCCTACTTGTTGGGGTATTTGCGGAAGATGTCCTTGATGACGACAATGGCCTCTTGCACCACATAATTGACCTTCGTCTGGATGAGGTCCAGCAGAGTGCTGACACAGCGCTCTGCTGATTGCTAACACAGGGAGAAGGGAAAAAAAAAAATCATACTGACAGCCTTGCAGAGTGAAAACAGACCAAATGTGCCTTTGCATTTAAAAAAATAAATAAATAAATAATAATAATAATAAAAAATCATTGCTTTTCAACTGTGAGTGATCAGAAAAAACAGTAATGGTATTTTTGTTTAAAATTATTTTAACTTCAAAATTAAATCCATAGTCCAGCTTAATTCTGTATCTAAGTAATGTATATTGAAATTAAGAGAGAAAAATATCATGCTGTGTTGTACACTCTTATGTGGCCACAAAGGAAACAGTAATAAACTGTTGTATTTTTTTGTTTAGGATTAGCACACAGCTTGGTTATGCTGACAGAGCCACCTTGTGTTTGAAACTGTGCCGTACTGGTGGCATTTAATCATCTACAGTCTGTGATCCCAGTTCAACAACCAGCAAATACTAGAACCATATAAACTTCAGCTTTACTGGTGAACTACATATCTGACACACAAAACATGTGATTATTGTATTACATCATCGCCACCACTCACCTCTACTTTGATGGCACAGCGGCCAATAGCTCTGACTGCTTTACGCACAAAGTCCACATCCACCTCAGTGGCATACTCTTTCAGCTCAGCCAGCACCTACAGAGAGAAAGCCTCCCGTGTCACGCAGATGATCCTGTACCAGTATCTTATAACGATGATGTATTATAGATTGAGCTCATTACCTGGGCGATGTTGGCTTGAGATGCCAAGCGAATCATGATGTCCAGCTTCTCCAGTTTCACATAGATGGGGTCGTTGTACTTTACAAAGAAAACCTTCATTTCATGTTTCAGGATCTCTGGGCTGAAACGCACATTAAATATGTTTTGTCAACAAGGAGTCCAGCTGAAATATTGCACATTAGAAGCAGCATGTAATTAGGCCTTGTTTTTCCAACTCACCGCCTCTGGACGATGAGGTTGATGTTTCTAAGTGCCACATATTGCAACTCCGGTTCAGCAGAGAGGAGAGTGACCAGTGGAGGGGCGAGCTTCTTTAGCAGGGTGCCATAGTAGTCCAAGTCTTTGGGGAGCATCTCCATGAACTTCATTAAAACCTTAACTGCTGACAACACCACTGCTGAGTTGGCGTGGGAGAGCCGTGGGGTCACACGCTCACAGATACTAGCAGACGTTAATGACATTGAGAGAGAAACAGCAGAAAAATTAATCTGGAGAATATGTAACAAACGGCCTGTCGGAAGAGGAAATGCTGTGCTAACAGCACCCTCTCTTACCTTTGGGACTCACGGTCATCACGGGGTGTGTAATTGGCCAGACAGTCAAGGATGAATATCTGTCCCCATTCTGTACACTCATTCAGAGCTGTCAGCAACTTGTTTATGGTCTGAGGATTCAGGTCCAGTAAATTACTGTTGGGATGAGACTCTGCGATCTCAGACAGCGCCGCAACTGCATTTGCTACGACCTAAACATGAAGACAACAGTACAGGTAAACGCTAACAGAAGGAAAGAGTGGCCAACAGCTAAAATAAGACACAAACAAGAGGTCATTGTGCTAACACAATGCTGGCATCACGTTAAACACTTGAGTGCCAGCAAAGAGCTTATCAGGGAAAGACAGACTGAAGCTTGTAGCCAGCTGTGTTAACCAAAGTGAGAAATCTGTCTGGCTCAATATTCAGCTCCTGGGCTGCAGCAAGGAGTCGTACCATGGGGTTGGAATCAGAGATGAGATCTTTAAGGGTGTCCAGGAAGCCTTGGTCTTCCACCAGCTGGGCATTGATATCATGGAGCTTTGCCACACACACAGCAGCCGTCTTTCTCACATATGGATCTTCATCCTTTAGGCATTTTCTCAGTGGTTCACAGAGGTACTCAGTAATCTTGTCCACACGAATGCAGCCCATCGTACGAACAGCAAGGGCCCGAATGAGAGGGTTGGGATCTTCACAGTCCTGGGTGGGCGATACAGACATTTGTTTTATTTCTACATCATATGGCACTATCATAAAGACTTTTTGAAATTATATTTTCATGAAACTACATATCATGCGTGACTGAGTATGTAAGTACAACCACAAACTTTCTGTCACCAAGAGTTTGTCCCAATAAAACAAACTTATTTTTTCTTTGGAAATCCATTTACTTTAACTCTAAGCTCTAACTGCACAAATGACTTTATTCGAGAGGCAGAACACTGATTGATAATTTCATGCAGCTACTGCACATTAATGACAGACTGAGTGTTACCTTCACAAAGGTGTTGACAGCCATGATAGCCATGTCTGGCTGACTCTTGGCATAGTTCATCAGGTAGAGGTAGACCAACTTTTTCAGTTCCAGGTTGTCCGTTTGCATGCAGTTCACAACATCGGGGAACAGAGCACTGAGGGAGGGACACACTGTTATGTGACCACTGACTCAAAGCGGACGCTGATGTTACAGTAATTAATTACAGTGTGGATGTTGCTGACATTATTTCCATCAGCTTACCTGACATCCTTGCCCACTGTCATGGACGCAATGACCTTCTTTACAGCTTCCTTCTTCTTCTCTTTCTTGTCACTGTTGAGCTCTGCCTTGAGCTCAAAGATCTCACCTTCACACATGAGAGAAGAAAGGAAGACATTTATTGTGTTTGACATAATAAATGAGGAAAGCCATCCTGCACGACTATAACCACATCACAATGTGCCAGTTCAGCAGTGGATACACTCACAGACGACAGCTTTGTTTTATTGTAACATGCTGGAAATGTAATTACTGCTTTGGAATCTCGAACTTTCATTGTGTTTATTCCTCAATCTGTTAAAGAAAGTGGAATTTGAGCTGCGAGTGAAGGTGTTGAGCAAAGCATAATGTCACTGTGGGAATGTCTCAGGAAGGATGACAAAGGAGTTTCTGTTGTGTTTGTGTGACTCTACTAAACTTCAGTTTACATTTCAGTTCCTATCTTCACAAATGAGACTATAAAAATATACACTGCAAATGCATTGTCAATCTGGGACTTAAATTTGAATCTACCCACTTAAGAGTTTCCCAGCTACTGTAAACCGTTAATCACTCCCAATCTCTCTCAAGATGGGAGCAACAGACTGTACCAAAAACCTCAGGCAGATCCACAAAAAAAAAAAAAAAAACAGTGACTGAAAGAATCATGTGCTTGTGTCTCAAGTAACCCTAAACAAACATAATGAGCAGACTACCATTTATAAGAATCTGTTTGCATTTTCTAAGCCTTGTATGTGGGAACATTCGAGGCTCCCAGGCTTTCCCACAACAGCAGTTCTGGGATGTGTGAGAGGAACCACGCAAATACAACAGGAGGCACAGCAGGACAGTTCTATCTCTATGAACAAATTCTCAATATGTCTCATCTGATTTACAAGAAGCAAAGCTGTTGTTCTTGGAAACAACACTGATACAAAGCAGAGGGATAACATCTTCAACTAAATTCATTTCACATTCAATGTAACAAATTAAACTCAACATAAGAATATGCATTTACATCTTAAGGATCTTCAGAGATCTTAAATGGAGAAAGCACTTTGGCTTCATACACAGAATGCATGATGGTGCTGGCAATATATGGACCTTTCAACTTCTCAGGAATCAATAGACAACTTAAAGTTAAGTACTATGTTATCAACCTGAAAAGAGCTCAAGTCTCCTTTGACAAAGCCAATAGCACCACCCAACTGACTGTGCCACATAATCCACAAAGCAGCTTGAAAACAACAATTGAGGAGTGAATATAAGGTAATAATTGTAACTTCTCACTTCGGCATTTTACAAAGTAAATCTTGCCGCTGATGCATTAGCAAACAGTATAATATCAGACCTTTCTTGGTGGTGGTAAAGTACTTGGAGTCTGTCATCTTGGACCCAAATTGTCGATTCTCCTGCAAAAGACAACATATAAAGCCACGAGCAGTTAATAACAAACAATAAGACAGGTCACTGAGAACATTTCACACATGAAGTCAGTTCCTGTAACATTCAGTCTGTGGCTTAAAAACTTTCAATCACTTTGCTCAGTTTAAAAGGTTTAAAATATTAATGGAATATTAATGGCACTTGGAATAAAAATGTTCTTGTGCTCCTGTATATTCCTGAGTAAAGACTTGGAGCATCACATGAACAACAGGAAATACTAGAAGTGCAAGCACATGGAAATAAAAGGAAATGCCATCCTCTCCTGAACAAATGACAGAAATCTACTGGAAAAGAAAACAAAAGATTTTGCCTAGAAAACAGACACCTATATCTCCTCTTTAACAACAAATGTTCTCAGTCAGCACATATTAGTCATTTCCTTAAGCAAACGTTGAATGTTTTCTGCAGAATCTAACTACAAGTGTTTCCTATTTCCTGATTTCCACTTGAATCTACACCTCTCTGCAAAGATCCAAACCAATTTATATAACACAAACTGTTCTGAAATGTATTACATTTAAGAAATAGTGCTCACTTTACAAGTAAAACTGCTTAGCTTGACCCAAAAGAAAATTACATTTAAAAAGGAAAACATACGGGCTGGGATTTACTCAGAAACTTTGCAAACTTATGGACTGCAGGGTATTTTTAGGACTTGTTATTACAATTATTATGCACATTATCTTGTCTTTAGTTCTTGAAAGTATTACTATAAGTTTTTCTGTGTCCGTCTAATAATGCACTGAATACTATTCAGGTTGCAATGTTCCAAAATACACACACACACATTGTAGGAATAAACAGATCCTACTTTAATCAGATGTATTAACAAGTTCATAAGTGTTTGATTAGTCGGTGTATCATTCAGTCTATAACCAAAGTGTTTTACCTGTAATATGATTTATCAACACCGAATTATAACAATAATACCTAAGACGTGGATTTAACAAGCTAAGTTGTAGCTATGCTCTAAATAACGCGTGTGTTTAATGACAGGTGCTGCCACATAGATGCTCACGAAACAGTTATTTAACACAAGTCTAAATGTTTGGAGAAAGGCCTGTTAGCTGTTAAAGTTAACTTACTTCTAGCGACCATAACCTAGGTCAAAAATTGTATCGCTCATTCATTATTTACTGAGTTTCTTGTAGCTGTCAACATCCGACAGGTTGCTAACTAGCTTAAAGTTAACGATGCGATAACACAACTGACGGCGTAGCTAGCAAGGCGATGTAGCTGATTACGATGTGTTACAGACGATAACTCTCATATCTACCATGTCACAATGACACTGAACCAATCGCATATTCTTAACTAGTGTGCGAACTAGCAACATGAGTATTTACCACGAGCTGACTTTAACTTCTACTGCTATCATAGCTCCAAAGTAGAGGGAACGTTCGCTAGCTGGTTAGCATCAAGCTACGATGACGTTAGCATAGCAGGCTCGATTGTGTACACACTGAAATAGCGTCAACGGGAACTGAAAGTTGGACAAGTTATTGTCGATAGGTGGACAATTAGCGACGCTGTTCGATCCGCTACTCACGCATAATTGATTTGCCCATTCCTGCATGTTTGCGGTAGTTCCGGTAGATGAATGAATGTGGTGCTAAAGCCTAGCTGCCTGTCAGCGGCCACTTCTGCTAGCAGAACTGAGACATGACCTTCTAAGTAGGGGCTTAAGGAAGCCTTTGCCGGGATAGTTAAGCTCTTAATCTATCGGCCTAATTCAGACCTTACCCAACGAATTAGCGTACCTTCTGGAGTTAAAATTGAACTCAGCACACAATGAATTCAGAGAGGAAAATCTCCACAAACATCTTACCGTGACAGGCGCAGTAGAAGCTGTGATGGCCTTCGTCCCCTCCCACTTGATTTACTTCCGTCTTTCCACAAAATAAAAACAACGTCAGATGATTGTTTTATAGTTCAAAGTAATTCATTTAAACAGCTTTATCCAAGATGTACTTTCTTCAATTAGGTTAACTTTTAATGTAATTTAAAACTAGATTTTGAAAGGTTGCTCAAATAATTAGGATTGTGTAAATACAGTGGTGACAACACAGTTGGCAGCTTATTTAATACACTCTAAATCAGGTTTTTTTTCCTCATGTCGTGTATCACTTAACATTGTGTTTTATCCATTCATTTATACATGGGTAAACCAACTATTACACTATGCTCAACAACACCACAAACCCACCTCTACAAGGGACAATAAAATTGAATTAACACCGCCCTGAAATAGTTTCCACACACTGTGAATGCTATAGTCTGTTAGTAAGTCTCACAGGGCCGTGTGGCTCTGATTATATTAGTGCTACTAGGTTACCAAAATAAACTGGTTAAATATAAATATAAATTACATTTTTTCCAACACATTTTGACAACTTTGGCATTTCTACTCTGCACTCTGACTTGAAGACAGTGCATCTTCAGTTTCACTGTACAGTTTGGAGGATTACACACAGTAACTTACATTTTATGCAACAACGCAATTATGTTTCAAGTTAAGAAACATATAAATCACATTGTGCATGGAGGATAGCAATGTTATTATCCACTTCACAATTTTGCAGGAACTATAGGACTTCCATTGTATCCAAACCCAATGCACTGCAAATGAAAAAAAGATCTGAGCTAATTCATAAACTTCAGAAGAAAATATTTATTACAAGAACAACTTGACAGCATTTTAAACTTCAAAAAGAGTGAAATGTTGCAGTATTGCTATTTCATACAGACAAGTTCCACAATGTCAAGCAATCTGTACATTTAACTGAAGTTTTAGTGAAAATGACATTAGCAAACAAGAAATTGTCTGATCACAAACATTCAGATTTTGCGGAGTGGGAGTTTCATGAAATTTGCAAAGTTGTGCAGGACAAAGAGCAAACTACATAAGGACAATCACTGTTTTTACAGTTGGTAACCAAATATATTTCCATGTTTATATGAAGTCACAGTTTATGTAACTGGTAGGTTTGAAACACCAGTTAATCAGAATTTTCAAAAAAAAAAAAAAAAAACCCAAACCAAACAAAACAAAAACCTCAACCAAATTTAAAATTAATTAAAAAAAAAAAAAAAATTAGAATAGATGTAATAATCTGTTTACACAAGTGAAACTTATAACCAGCTACTGACTGAACGAATGTAGCTCTCACAATACTGATACATGATCAATGAATTTAGTCTCAGGGAGTGAGTAATAAATCCAATTGCTATATTTCTAAATGTTTACTTTGTCTGTAGGATAATTCCAGTTTTTTTTACTGGGAACATTTCTAATGAATGATGTGGATTTTTTTTTCAGTATATTGTTAGGAAAAATCTTGAAATGCCCACTTCATTTGGATTTCCCCAAACACTTATTCACTTACAGTACTTGGGACAGGGTGTCACTTGAGCCCGCTGAAAGTTCATTTCATAAATAAATAAATTAGAACCACGCCATTCCCCTCTTTACTCCAACTCTGTACATAGTCCCATACAGTATGTACATAAAGATATACACACTCTTCATTTTTAGCCCAATCACTGTCAGTGTCCCGCAAAAATAAATTTTATCAACAAATGTGATCTTTTTTGTTCCCCCATAGTCTGTGAGGGAAACACTTATCAAAGCAAGTGACCACCAATGTCTGCTGATTCACAGCATGAGGCTTTGGAGGTTATGGGGTTTCTGCAGGACACTGACATCACAATTCCAACTTTGCAACTTTCAAATGTATTTTACAAAGTCCATACCTGTTAAATACCAAAACAGCACTGTCACCTCTGTAGCTGGAGTCTGGCCTCTTGTATTGGTGACAAATGTGCAAGAGCTTTACAAGGGGACCTTGATATCCAGTTACACTATCTATTATTCATGCACTTTCTCACACATGCAGACACTCAAGTTAAAGTCATTCTTCAGCCATCACACTTGACCATATCATTCTATTATTATTGGCTCTGTTGATTCTGATCAGCACCAGGACATGTTATTCTGACCTTATGTAAGAAAAGGAACAGTGTAAAGAAAACCTTTTTCTATTGTGAATAAAACATCTCTTACTTCAACCACTAGATGTCGCCAGAGATTGTGCCATGTTTTGGAAATTCATCTGATAAATAGGTTATCTGCCTTCTTGCATTTCATAGCAACTTATACAATTCAGTGGAAATACTTTATATATCTTGTACATCTACATTAAGTTTACTTTATAATTAAATTGGCAATGTTCCTCACTTTTTTCACACTCTCATCCAAATTCTCCAAATACTGGTTTTATAAACAGGTAATGATGGCAATGTAGTGTTACCAAACAGATCTTAGTGATGTTAAGCAAAAACATTCAAAAACTAACCTGTGAATAAATTTTAAGGCAAAGGGAATTGTCAAGGCATTTTCAACACCAATATTGCATAGCTAAGGCAGCACAGAACTCAATACTGTGAATATGTACATTAAACTGTATATTCCATGCCTGTTATATACAAAATACCCACATCTCTCAGTGAGCACATCAACATGTATTTACACATTCATTCTCCAAAGCTTGTGACTCACATATATACTTAGCGTTGTATTCCAGAGTACAGTTTGGTCAGAGGAAGAACTTTCAACATCTCTGTTTCAGTGACAATGACACAAGTAATAGATCCTTCACCGCTCCTCAAATTTTTACACTTCATCCACTTAAAAGTAGAAGTTAAAATGTTTTACTGCATTAAACATAACCTTAAAAACCTGTAACACATTAAGCATTCAAAAACAAAAATTATTTATCTTGACTACATCAATGCGACTGTGAAAAGCTGACATATTACGTTAACAACTGTACAGAAATTGGTAGTGTGTGTGATGTTTATGAAGTCAGAAGAATGATGGGGTACCTTTGTCTATCTTACTTAGTAGTATATTGTAAATATGAGTACACTGAGTCATACATGAAGTAATGAAGTAATCTAATGTGGAGAGACTGAAAATATCACAGTCATCATACCAGTATTTTCACTATCAAGGCAAGCAGAGAGGCTATGGCAAACCACAAGAGGGCGCCAATCCATCTGACTAAAGGTTTAGTGTTTACACTGTTTCATAGTGTTGCAGCTTTAAATCCCTGGCACTTTACCATGCCCCTTAGTGAGGCACACGACCGCACATATGCTCTCTCACTATTTCTGTGTATCAACCGTGAGAATTTCACAAAGCGTCTTGTAAAAAAAACAAAAACAAAACAACCTTATGATTGGCAAAAGCATCCCCATGCACACATTAAAATTACAGTAATATTAAAAACCTTTACTTTGGTAATAAATAATTTGGCTTGAGTGCAAAAAAAGCAATGAGAAACTAAATGAAAAAGAAGGAGTGTTTGACATGCAATGAAAACAGTCTGTAGCCCAGTCTTCAGTTTTTTTTTGTTTTTTTACACAGTAGTTCATGACAACAACCCCCAATGTGTGTCATACATCAGTTTTGTGCTACATCCAAGCTTCAGTGTCCATGCTGCCTGACTGTCCGGGATAGGCGCAATCTTTGTTGCCCATGGCTGGAGAACAGGGCTGTGAATGGATCATATCTGTGAAAGCCTGGTGCAGGCTCTTGCATGTGGCTGGACGACCAGTGGGATGGGAGCTCTGAGGGGACAGCGGTGGAGTGTGGCAGGGGGAAACAGTGTCGTGAGCCTGCAGGTCTCTGTAGCTGACCGGGGTGGGGATACGCGAGCGGCTGTTTTCTGGTCTGTTGTCAATGCGAGGCCTGAACCTGGCCCTCAGTTTGTGCTTAGAAATTGAGTCTACACTGTTTGACTTCTTTTGCAGTTTTTTTGTCTGCAGCCCTTCTCCGTCTGTGTCCCCGTTGGTCAAGGGAGAAGTTGGTGGGGGTGATTCGGAGCGGGATTCGCTCAAGCTGAAGCACATGGAAGAGTTTTCACTGGAGGAATCCTGGAAAGAGCAGTCCTCAGAGGGAGGAAGGGGTACAGGTGATGGACAAGCTTCGGGGGGTGGAAGGTCATCACTCCTGTCCCCATTTTTTAGGTCATAGGGTAAGTCTGGCTGGTGATTTTCCAGAGGAACATCTCCTTCAGGCCGTGTGCTCCAGCCAAGCTGACCCTGTTGACCTGCCACACCCCCTGTAGAAGGACAAGCGCCATGATCTCCATTCATATTCCTGCAGTGGAAAGCAGGCTGCGAGGGGATCTGATTCATTAACCTCTCTGACTCTGTGTCTCCAAGGCCAGGCAGCGAAGGTGGAATTTCCCTCTCCTCCATGGAGCTAGAGATGGCTGGAAGCTTCTTCAGACCTCCTCCACGCTCCCCCCAGTGTTCAGGCTCTCCTTGACCAAAGGTGTGTGATCCTCCCATGTTGTGTCCGTAAAGTAAATTCAAGGGGTCCTCCAGTGAGAAGTGACGAGGGTTAGTTCGCTTGGATTCCCTGAGGTCAGGCAGAGCTCCTATCTTTGCTCCCACATTCAAGGAGGAGGTGGAGGAGTTAGAAGAGGAATAGGCAGAGTCAGTGACATTAGGATCAGTGAGAGCTGGCACTAAATGTGTCCCAGCTCCCTGCAGGGTCGCCCCTCCTGGAGCTTTGCTAGATGGTCCTCTGGTCTGCTGTGTATTGGCCAGAAACTCAGCCTCAAAGCTGCGATACAGGTCCTGCTCCCTTTGAGGGTCTAATGCTGGCAGCATTTGAAAACCAAGGCCCAGGCCTTCTTCCTCAGGTTCCTGGCGCTCCAGGCCAGACCAGTTCCTGTGGTGGCCTCGCCCAGCAGAGCGAGAACCCTGTGACATCCGCGGGGGGCGGGCGGCGTGATGATGGGAGTTGCGAGGAGATGAGTGTGGTGAACGTCGTCCTCCTGAGTTGACGGGTGGCAGCAGTCTTCCTTTTCCTACGGAGGGTGAGCGCGGGGCTGGAGGTCTGGGAGTAGTTATAGTCTTCTTGCTGGGGCTGCTGTTGCTGCTCTGGATTCCTTTAATCGGTGAGTTAGAGCACGAGGACGACTGCCTCTTGGTGAAGCCACCACCAATTCTGGGAGAGGCAGGGGGCACTTGTTTGGTCCGAAGGTCCTCTCGTCTGTCTGAAGGTGGGGGCTGAGGATCTCTGTAGGAGAGAGCGGGTGCTGGGCTGGCATCACTCGACCGAGTACGACTAGATAACTTACTCTGGCTGTGGGAACGAGGAGCATGGAGTCTCCTCGGGCCCTCGTTTCCAAGGGAGCGGCCCCTCTCTGTGCGAGACGTCCGGGTTCCCTCCGAGGAGCTCTGTGGTGGGTTGGGTTTGAGGATCGGAGCGAGTGCAGAGCGTTCCCGTGATTGGCTGCGTGCACGGGGGAGAGTGGGACGCAGGGATGGGGTCTGATTTCCAGCTCCTGCCCTCTCTATCACATGTTTGCCCTCTTTGCGATTGACGAGCAGTACTACCTCCTCACCAGAGCGCCGTGAAGTACCACCGAGAGAGTGTCGGCCCCCTCCTCCTCCTCCTCCTCCTCCCTTTGAGGAGGCAGTCGACGAGTCACTGTCTCCTGACAGACGCCTTGTCACTGGCAACATTGTCTCCTTATTCCTATAATGTTAAGAGGAGACAGAGTCATTTATATTAATACTAATATCACATACATGCTACTATTAATACAAACACTAAGAGACCATCTTTTTTCATCCCAATTTACATTCATTCCTTTTTACTACACATGTGGTACCAAGGCAACATACAGCCTCTGACTCAGCTCTCGAGACACCAGCAGATTTACGGTAAATTTCGTCTGCTTTCATACCGTGATGTCACATGCCATGTGCACTGTTGAGGATTTGTGAGTATTTCCAACCTGCTACTGGTGCACATAGACAGTCTTTCTGACCTAAGGCTCATGTGTTTCTTGGAACAGTCTGCAGTGACAGCCAGGGGGATTACAGGGAAGATGGGAACAAGTGGGGGCAGGATTAGAGGTCTCATAGATTTTCTAGCCCAACACACATCACTGCGCTTTCTCAACCAGACACCAGTCCACTGTCACGCACCAGTCGGACCATCAGGTTAACTGTATAATCAGCTCATATGGAGGACAAACCTCGATGGCAATCAATAGAGTGTTTACTGTAAATCTGATATTTAAAAAGAGTTATTTGTTTGACACTTGTTATTTTGTTGATTGAAGATTTCAGGTGTTTCCACATATGTTTTATATGTAGGCCATAAACCAGCATTTAGACCACCTCTTACTACTAACGATAAAACAAATATTGATTTCACTCCAGCTTTTACCTGGAACTTGTAATTGTCATAGTACATGGTGGACTAATCTGTTGTCTGGACAGTGTGCTGCAGTTTTGTGTTTGTATGTTTTGTTTTGATGGCGTAGATAGAGTTTCGTTTTTATTGAGATCACAATCTGTGCCTTTAATTGGTGTTTTATTACACTGGACTGCTGTCGTTATCCTCAGAAATTAGATTTGCACATATTCAGGCATAGCAATGCACCTTCATGAAGCCCACCTGTTGACCTACTTCCCCAGTTAGCTGTGAACAGTTGTCTCGGCATAGTTGGCAGATTAGTCTTTATCTAGTCTGGTGCACTTGAAAGGGGATGCCCCACCCACACAGGGTTAATTTGATTGAGATGTTGCCCTGACATCTGGTCTGACCCATTAGTCAATGCAGAAATTAGACTCATATGGGCTTGCAGCCAAAGTTAAACACCATTTGGTTTCTAATTGTGTTACACGCTCACATACTGGAATCAAATGTGATCAACTGACCTTTTTACCAAGTTTATGGAAGCCACACAGAGATCTTATTGTCCATACACCCAAAGCAAGAGTCATACATACTGATCTTTGCATTACAACCACCACTCATATCACAGAAGACTGATGTGGGATTTCATTTGTCATAAGCTTCATACAGATTCAAACCATCTGTTTAAGCCTCTGAATCTCAGCCACGAGAGACAGTCAATAGTTAATTAGCTGAAAGAAAGTGGCAGAGAGAAGAGCAGGGAGAAGGAAAGCTAAATAAACATGTCAACGTCTACCTTGTAGCCATTGAAAAGTGCTGTAGGGTGTTTGTGTGAGACAGATTTATCACGGCAATGTCACCTGAGATTAGATAAATCTGCTCTGGTCTAATCTGTGGCTTCTTGGCATGTGTATTTGTTGTGTATATGCCCGAGTCTCTGTGTGTGTGTGTGTGTGCATGCGTGAACTGTTTGTGTGTCCGTCTGTGGGCACAAAAGAGCAAGCACCAAAAACTGAGTGGCCCTAACAGATTACTTGTGAGAGATTAATTTCTTCTCATGGTGTCGCCCTCATCCGTACACTTGCGTAGACACACACACACACACACACACACACACACACACTTACCTGAGAGGATTAAAGTGGCGGGGTTCTGAGCGGTCTCGTGGTGGCCTTGGGAGTAAAGTACGTGCTGCACCAGAGTCGAGGTCCGCATGGACAGAAGAGTTGTGAGACCGGCCCGGCCGTGTGGAGGAGGATGAGGCACATGGAGCACCAGGAGCAGAGAGCGGCTCCAGGGAGCGCCTGTCAGGAGGTTTGTACGGTGCAATGCCATCATTTCGCCAGTGTGGACCTGGGCTAGTGGAGCGGGAGGAGTGGGCACTGGAGGACTTACTCTGGGCTCCCTGACCTTGCCCACTGGCTTTGGCCTGGTGGTAGCGGTGGGCTGCAGAAACAGATTGATATAACAAGTGGTTAAGACAGACTTTTAACTAACATTAGCAGACAAACCCATACAACCACCAAGGATAGAAAACATTTAGTGGTCAAGAAATACACCACAGCAAAATTAATGGCAGCAAAGTCTTCAATAGCATCTACAGGTTAAATGCTATTCCTACTTCCCAGAGAAATGGACCCATGGCTTGTATACTAGCCAATTAGAAATGACCTGCTGTTTAGGGTGAAATGGCATTAACAACTTAATACTGTATGATGTTCAGCACAGTCTCCTATGGTTAGAAATATAACACTAATTATGACTTCAGTTTGTGTCAGCTGTCTGGAAGGTCAGATACTACAGCAGCAGTTTGGAGGAGGATGGATGGCCTCACCCAGAACAGTTATTAGCATATATCACTGTGCCTCTCACTCAAAGTGAGTGTTAACACTGAATGGTTAGGACAGGTGTCCAGTTTATAAGCAGATGAGCTGCTTTTCAATTGTGTTGTGGGATCAGAGAAATTACAGTGTCAGTGTAATCACATATTTTCCATTACAAACTCTCCACACCTACATTTCTTGGATGTCTGTACTAGTCAAGGTTCGTAACAATGATGTGAAAATGTTGTGACTGCAGTTATATATCTGGATGACATATAGTATTGTTCAACACTGCTGACCTTCACAGCGTTAACTCCTAGTCTGAAGAAAGTACATCAAAGGTGAATCATTTGTTTCTAAGTTTAAATGTATTCTGAATTATACAACACGGAGCCATAACAATGAAGTTATTTTCTAAGTGGCTGACGGAGAATAGGAAGTGACCTCACCAAAAGCAGCACAACGACATGGGTCATGCTTGTCCAAATAGTGCTCTAATGTGTCCCAGCCCCCTCCGACACGCACCATCACATGAGTACGAAGGACCTGAGGGAGAAAAACAGACAAAAAGGCTTCAATAGATGAAGAGAACATGCAGATTCATACACAAAAAAAACCCCCCTAAATCTTTTGATATATTACACGACCACACAGGTCAATAGATATGCAAATTCCACAACCAGGGCAGCGTAGCCTTCAGCACTCTGTTACATAACATATAGACGCACCCCTGCATGTGCCCCTGCCTCTCCATCCCCACACAACTCCTCTTTCTCCCACATCACCCCCAGCTGCTGCCATTAGGAGGGCTGTTCATTGCTATGCCAACTCACAATTAAACAGAGTACGGTAGCATAATAGAGAGCCAAAGTGCTGTGAAAAACACTCTTTTTTGTGGCCCCTCTCTCTCTCTCATGGCTCTCAGCTGGCTCCCCCGTGTTTTCAGAGGGTAGCAGGGAGAATTAGCATGGTAACAACTCACCCCTGCTGTCCGCTCTGCTCCTCAGCTGAGAGTTCACTTATCAGGGAGAGGAGCAGAGAGAAGAGGGGGGGCTAGGATCGCCACAACAGAGGGGGGTTGGTGGATATGTCACTTCCTACTGTCCTCTGCTCTTTGAGGCACACACATCCACAAGATCAGAGCAAAGAGCCTCACTGCCTCCAGGCAGAAGCTGCCTTCACTGAGCCAGCACACTTTGCTTGATGTGACAGCCCCGTGGATGCATCCCCCTGCCTTGGGTTGTGTAACACGGTCTGCCAGCCACATGTTTTAAAGGTTGCACCCATGTTTGAGGGCAGGCAAGGCAAGCCGTAATGGTAGATTTGTGTGGGCTGGCAATGAGTTTATTTGCACCAAATCACACGTGGCACAGCGTCTCATCTCCGGGTCACTGGCTATGGTCAAAGAGAGGCCACAGACAGAGCATGTGCACCAACGTCTGACCCAACCTTCTCTCTAATACAATCCCTGCCAATCCACTACAAGTCTTTTCATGAGCCTCGCTCCCCTACTACATCAAATCCGTCAAAACAGCTGATCTGCTTATCTCTATCAGACCTGGACATATAAACTGCTTACTCTCCGCTGCTTTGGCCTTATGTCTGTAACAGGTTTACTGTTTGTGTGACGGTGTATGAACATCATGAGTCTGCAGTAAAAATCTGGGCTGCTCAAAGTTCATAGCATGTCATGATAATTTTAGCATTATTACAGCATAAACTTCACCAGTAAAAAGATCACAAGGTCTCCGACAAAAGATCTGCACAAAGCTACAAGTTGAAAAAGAGCTAAACAGACCTTTATCAAGAACACAGCAGACTGAAATGTCTTTTGAATTCATTTGTTTTTAACTGGGATATCAGAGTGTCATGCAACAGATACATGACTATAGAGAGAATTATTGTTGTTCTTAAAATGTTAATTGCACTGTAATAATTACCAGATTATGCTTCAAACCATTTTAGTTTTCTAACAACAGAGCAATAATGTGCGTGAGGCATAATCCCTATTTTTGTAAAATGCAATATTAAATTACAAAGTAAGCAATTACAGAGACACAGGAAAGCAACATATAGACATAGCATTAAAAAAAAAGTGAGATACAACCAGTAACAGTTGTATATTACAAACCTGTTAAAACCAACTCATATTGGGGTCTAAACTTCAAAAATCAAAAATCTAATCATCAAAATAATTGATTAACTGATTAAAAACTGATTTAGTCTATGTGGTTTTCTGTTCAATATCCTTTGCTTCCATATGCAAGAAGTTTATTATACATTTCTTATTTTAAACATAATGCAGCAGCATCAGTGAGGAGCCTGCTGAAGCTGAATATATGTTTAGGAACCATGTTCCACTTTAGGTCTGTGGCTCAGCTGCCAGATTTCCCAACCACTGAAGGGGTTTTCACAGTCTTCACCAGTACAGAGACCCAATCCCTGTTTCTATGGCAACAGTGAACAGAGAGACCTCTTATCATCATTGCGGGGGCGTGTTGAACCAATTTCTTCTTAAATCTTGCTGGTGAGTTCAAAATTTAAGCTCCCGGTCCATTTCAGCTGTTGTGCCCCACGACTGAAGGCATCTCCTCCCACTAGGGACACGGCGTCCCTCAAGGACAAAGATGCCTTATTAACTCTCCTCACTGTTCGTATGGTCTGTTCGCCCATTTGCTTTCATGACTTCATCCCCTGATTCAGCTCAAGATCCTTGTTAAAGCTTTGACAACTCAATGGGGTTAGCTGCCCGTTTCCTCCCATCACAAGAATAAGGGAAGTGTGTCGGGTGCACTTGTAGCTGCTCGGGCATATGCATGATCACTGCCATCCCCAGTGAGGAATCCAGGGGGGGGGCGGGGGGACAGCATGAAGAGAGTCAATCTGACAAGTCAAAGGCTCCCAGACACACAGACACACTCATGCGCACACTCAAGTCCGACCCAGATTTAAATACGTCTGTTACATTGAAATGGCGGCTCCAACAGGCAAACACGTGTTTACGCTGACCAAACACTCCATCTTAGAGACTGAATGGAAATTATACGGGATGGGGTGGAGGTCGAGGAAGAGGGAGGGTTACAACTCTTCATTTTTTCTGAAGGGAGGGAGGTTTAATTACTTGAGAGAGCTGTGAAGCATTGTTACATGTTGTTCTTACAAACAATTACTGACAATACAGTGCACGGTGGGTTATAAAGACACAGAGGACAACAATCTTGTACACATTTAAGGGCCTTGAAAGACTGCAAACAAACTATTGAGACATTATGAATATCAATTATCAGTTACCAGAGTACACACGAATCTTGGTGATGAGTCAACACATCAGGGAAAAGGATTACATGTAATCTCTGCTAATTCTATTCACCTTTTTTGCTTTGATCTCTATGCTAAGATATGTATACTATGTTTAATTTCTCCTTTATTAAACTTCTGGATGAGCCTTTTATCTCTAACTATTTATGAAAAATGAATCCCTTTGTCATGTTTTACAATAATATACAAAAGACATAATAATTATACATAGTTATTTATCACAATCATAATTATTTATTCTCTTTTGGTGAAGGTGTGAAAGGTGTTATACGAACATTTTAAAAGGTCAACCAAAGGTGTTGCATTTTTATCTAGGGTGAGGTGTATGTCAGGAGAAAAAAACTAACATGAGTGAGGATTGTTCTTGTTTTAAAAAGTGAATTATAAGCATCAACTCATCCTTGCACACAAATAATGTTTATACAGTCTCTCACACTTGGTCGCACAAAACTTGGCACTCGTGACACACTTGGAGGGAAGGGTGTGCCAAATGTTTTATCGCATAGTGTATCTTCTACAATGAAGTGAATGGTGCAACTAAAGGGAAAGAAAAGGAAAGAAATCCTGACATTGCTGACGGTCAGAGAGACCCACTGTGTAATGTAAATGCAGGCAACTTGGAAAACCATCCAAAAAGTCCATTAATCTGGCTGCAGTACATTTTAGGTAAGTGAGACAAAAATCAATCTCTGGTATCAACACAGCCTTCCCGCACCGTCCTCTGAGGCCTGCTGTGGGCACAATGGCAGCTCTTACACTGAAACTGAGACAAACAGTCCAGCAGAAACAGGCTCCAGCCAAGATAAGGAAAACTCAGGATATGACCTAAATTGCTATTTGTGTCTAAATGGAAAAAGTCGCGTACTGGGAGTGAGCCAGAAGGAGGCGGTTTGTAAACACTCACATGAGAGCGAGAGAGAGAAATCACAACAGTGTTGCAGTGAACTACAGGTTTGATGTAGCAAAGGAGCAGAGTGGTTGTTTGTTCTGTTGCTACAAAACGTTGAGCTTCTTGAAACATATGACGCCATATGCCAGCACCGTATGGCTCCATTCAATTACTGCACACCTTCTGTGCTTTGGGCCATGTGTATCTCTATATATAAGCATACATTTAGCATGATTCAGGTTAAAAACTATGTGTGTTTTAGTTTTAAGTTAAATTTGACTTAAACATTGTCTGAGGGTAGAGGTAAAAGTGAACACTAGAAATACTGGCAGCAATCCCACATAGTGCAGGAAACTCTGTGCATACAAGATAATGGAAAATACAGTAGGTCAAAGTTAACAAAGGCCATTATCAGAAGGCATAGATGTGCACACATTTATGGGCAACAACGCATTTAAAAGACATAAATATGGAGCCAGTGTTTACACTTGATTGACAGATGACAGACAATGAGGCAAAATTTTACATTTAATTGATTTTATATAACATAGCATTCAGCAGCAAGTAAACAACATAGTGGTGGCTGATGCTAAATGCAGTAAAGAACAGGATTACTTGTCTGTCTTAGTTTAAAAACAATTGCCACAGTTTTATTTATTCATAGTTTATATCAATACTGAACACTGTGCCTGTCCTTGGAGGAGAAATATATTTTTTATTTACTTTTTGTATCAGCAGCAGCTAATGTCAGCAGCACATTAGCTGATTACAAAAATATTTCTGAATGAATTACCCATCTTTATTATTAATTAGCATATCATTTAAACAACCTCATCCTGAATGTAAAAGTTGAAAACCAAATAAAAGCCACTTAAATATGTGACTCATAATCTGATTAGTCGACTAATTGTTTGAATAGCTGATGATTATTCGACTATCAACATAGTATTGAGTTGCAGCCCTCATTGACTGATAATTCTGTTTGATGCTAAGGTTTTAGTGCTGAGGGCTTACCCTGATGAAGATGAGTGCACTGGAGTCCCCCACTTTGTACTTCCCCTCGGACACCTTGATCATAGGAAACTGAGCTGGACAGGAACACCGGCCTAGGATCTCACGTACCTGAGGAGAACAAAACAGAGCATTTCAACAAATCACACAAACATGATTCACACATCTGAGAGGAACCTGACAGTGATCCCTTCCTGTTTCCCAGAGCAGAGCCCCCACATGAGATCATGTTTAGTCACGTATCTGTAACCTCGACCAAAGCGATGCCGGACCTGAGCGCTATGTGGCAACAATACAATGAGTTTGTTTTATGGGTACGAGAAATGAACAGTCTTGGCTGCCTGAGAGTATGAGGGTGTTGGAGTGTGTGTTTGTGCGTCATCTTCCTGCCAGATTCTCTCTCCAAGCACCTACTGGGTGATAAAGTGCCCCGCCCCGCCGTCCTACCACATTAAAAGCCCTGCCTCATGCCATCTCTTCAGAACATTGTGGTCATTTAGTTCACCGCAAAATGTCACAAAAAAACTAAAATACATGCATCAGGACATGCTAATGAATACTCTCCCCCTCTAGCTCTGTATGCTTTGACATGACAGTGTTTCTGTTTGTGACATCATACACTGAAGGAGAGAAACAGCTCAGAAACCAGACTGGTGGTGGTGGTGATGATGTCAGCAGGCCTGCGCTGCCAGCTGGGTTTTGAATCGAGGGAGTCAGAGCCGGTGCCCTTGCTGTGGTTGGGGGTGCTTATTAGGCAACTGGAGTCAGACACAACTGCAGGGTGGAGTGGGATCGGCCTGTGCTCTCACTGGATTGGACAACTTTGATGTTTTTCTTGGCGTCTCTCTCAGACAAAGGCGTGTGCACACTTGTCGACCAGGAGGAAGAGAAAGTAAAGCCCCAAAAGTGGACGGAGGAAAGCAAAGGATGAATACGCTCTGTATACACCGTGCATGTGAGGGCCCCCTTCGCTAAGTGTGTTTTATTGATATTAAACTGATCAAATGTTGGAGGAAAATTTTCAAGTTGTAAGCTTCAAACCTTGAGTTGTTTACAACACCTTTCATGCTGTGCACAGGGCTCAAGGGATATACAGTAGCTTGTGGCGTGTGTGTGCTTTGCCTACAGCACCTCTATTATGGTGTATTCAAAAGATTAAGGTTGCACCTTGTTATTTTCTTGAAATAGCACCCTTCTTCTATCCCATGCTAATTAAAGAGGGAGGAATCAGGGCTAAGCCTCAGCATTTCACCTGCCCCTCTGTTGTCTCCTCTCACCTGCTTCTGTCCACCTTCTTTTATTTTCTCTCTCATCTGCTTTGTTATGCATCAGCCTTCATTTTTAGCCACTGAACCAGCTGACCAGACCTATATTTGTCTTTTTTTTGTTTCTCTTACATTTCTACATCTGTGGGCTCCTTCTCTTTTTCTCTGCTTTGTCACCCTGCCCTTAATACTGTCAGTAGGTGGACGGGTCCTGTTTGGAAAAACCCCAGTCAGTGAGTTAATGGAAACATTGCTATGGTAACAGACACACACACATGGCCTTACCCTTCCCTTTTTGACTGTACAGTTTGCCTTCTGTTTTTTTTCATTCTTGCTATAGTAAAGCTTTTCTCCCCCAGAGCTGAGGTCATATGTTTTCCTCTAGAGGGAAGGTGTAGGACTCACTGTTCACTGTGTCTCATATGAAACACTGAGCAGGACACAGACCTGAACCAGGACGTGTTTTAATAAAAACCTAATCCACAGCAGCCCTGACAATTGGAGTATTTACTCTCTGAAACCTTTGACATTAAATGTGTGCACTTCCCATGTCTTCACTGTGTCAACAACGACAGCTACACTAAAACCAAAACACACACATACACACACACACACACACACTGCAGAAAGAGATGGAGGGGGAGGAGCGAGACAAGGTCACGCAGCAAACATGCGGAAGTGGAGCAGGAACTGTGAAAAACTGAAGGATGAATTATGGATGCATGCTGGTGACATGGGAGACGCTTTCAGTGAGAGCTGCAGATGTTTGAGAAGGAAAAGAGAGAAAAACGAACAGTGAGTGAACAATCCACAGCACGCCCCTATACTGGGAATCTGCCCTATCTCTCTAGAGATAGGAATGCAGAGATGTTTTTGCAGGAACAAAAAAAGAGGCTATCTCAGTATTAAGAAATTTCTGTAACATTCTCCTTGAGCTCAGCAGCTGCATTTGTTTCCTGCGAGCATAATGTAAAGAACATATACAATACATATTTCTTTAATGATCTCTCGCCTCACATCCTGTCATGTCTGCTCAGTATGAGTCAACAATCTCTTCATTCTTTTCCTTCCTGACCTGCAAACATCTGAAAGGCCATTCATGGTAGAGATAGGCTGAGACTGAGGAAACCCTGGGGATGAACAGAGGAAATGGGAGGGGCAGAGATAAAGATGTTTGGGGTTTATTTCCCATATTCCTTATTGATCTGAAATGTATCCTAGCATGCTACTCTCAGACTGAATATCACAGCTTAACAAAATGGGATCATAACAAAGGAATGTACAACGCTGCCAGTTTTCTTCTACTGAGTAGATTTACTGTCATGTGATTTGAATTTAATGGTTGTTATTATTCAAATACACAAAACATGATCAGATTTCCCTTTTCTTTTCTGGTTTTGTGGCTCATGATTCAAATATACTGTAATTTGAATATTATCTGTTCTTCTCACGAGTCAACAACCGACATGCGACCACACAGTTTGCTTTAGTGCCTTCATCAAACATAGGTGTGTTTGCCTGCTCTGACTGGCTCCTTTTATGAGTGATCTGAGCACAATACTTATTGCAAAACTACAACAACAATAAAAACTGAACATTACAACTCACTTCATAGGAATTTATACGAGGCGTTCCCAGGATTTGACTTCTGTGCCTTCAGTGAGACAATTGTAGAGGGGAAAGAGTTTATGAAAAATTATACGGCACGACACATACACAACACATGAGGTGAATTTGGGGAAGAAAAAAATATAAGACTCCTCTCCTAGCTTATCTGTGTGCCCTGAAGGCTGGAAACTCCTCAAGATTAAAAAACTCTGCATCAGATAACCACAGAGAGACAAGAAAACTAGGCCACAGGGGGCGCCTGCACGGCAGGACAGAGGTTTTTTTGAACTTGAGGGGTTATTGCTCCACCACCCAAAAGTAAGCATTCTTAGAGCTGGCGAACACACACTAAAAGCAGCTACATATCAGACTCTATCCTCCTATTAAACTACCAGCCTGACAGCCTGTATAAACGACTCCTCTGTGGACGACCCACATCTCATAAACACCAAACAGCCGTGGCACAAATGATCTCTTTAAACAACATGGGGGTGTAGGGAGGTAACGAATTACTGAATGAGTGATAATTATGTTTTCTAATTATGTTGGCACCATGGGAATGAAGAGCAGAGAGTATGTTTTCTCATTATGTTGGAACTGAGGGAATGAACAGGAGAGAGGGAAACACCAGCATTTAGAGACAGTTAGCGTGCGCTGGTCTAACAGGCCTAACCAGCAGAGAAGAGATGGAAAAACAAATTTGGATGACCGCCTCAGGGTCAGGTCTGTCAGCTACTGCCCTTTACACGGGAGGAGAAATGGAATACACAAATATCTAATCGATCTGGAGCCTGGGGTTCGTGAGACTGGTGGGTGTTGCTTTTTTGTTGAGGCTAAATGAGAGAAAAATCTATGTGATATAGTTTATCAACACATCTCTAAAATTTCTCAAAAATTATTCTGTACCCTGACCCTGGCATTACACGTTACATCTTTGTCATTCCCTTAGTCTCTATTGTTACTGTTATTGTCATCATGATGTTGTAGTGATTGTAAGTCTGCTATAATTTCATATTAGAAAATGATAGATGTATAATTACCACCATCTCAACCTCACAAAATCCTCCTTACTCCTCAACAGATTTATTTTCTGTCAATCTGTCAAATAGTCATTTATTTATTCACTTACTTACTCCCATATCGATGTGTCTGTATACTTATGTATCAGTCTACCATTATGTATTATTCATCATTTTGAGGCCATGCTCCTTAATATGTAAGGCACCGCATTAAGACTGGAAACAGGGGTAAACAGCTTGCTTGGCTTTGAGAAAAGGCAACAAAATCTGCCTGCCAGCACTTCTAAAGCGTACTTATGAACATGCTGTATTTAGTGTCTTAATCTGCACAAAAACCAAAGTGTAAAAACAACAATTAGCAGTTTTGAAAAGGATTATGTGCTGTTTTTACAAGTAAGTGTCTTAATCAGTGAGCTCAGAAGTGCAGGTAGATGGATTGTGCAAGGTTTTTTTTTTTTATGTTGTTTTAGATTAGGTTGTGTTTTTCCACCAGAGAGAAAAATGTAATCATACTTGCTCCTAGGTGGATACCATCCACCGCTTCAAGGAAACGACTCTCTGCAAATCGATGCCTGTCTTCTGGCAACATGACAAACAGCCCATCAGGGCCTGGAGCAGTATAAGAGTCTGATGGACATCAAGCGCTGTAAGGTGAATAATTCCATTATTCATCTGCTTCAGTCAAACAGCAATGTAATCACTCGGTGCAGGAAGTTAAATATCAGGCCAACTGTCCGACTCATTTGCCGGTTTGTTTTGATGAGACTCAACAACACTCAGCACTCTCCTTGTCACGACAAGGTTAGAGG
The DNA here is from genome assembly GCA_900323345.1 of Pseudochromis fuscus. NCBI lineage: Eukaryota > Metazoa > Chordata > Actinopteri > Pseudochromidae > Pseudochromis > Pseudochromis fuscus. The sequence continues at coordinate 9,845 of OOFC01013133.1, read as the reverse complement.
GAGTGATGTATTGTCTCCACCTGAGACCAGCTTAAAGAGGCTGCAGGCAGGTACAGAAATATATCCCGCTTTCAAACAGTCAGAAAAAAAGCATGTTCAGTTAGAAACCCAATTAAATGATAATTATGCAAAAGATCTGCTGATAGCATCAAACGCTGCGATGAAGACCTGAAGTGGGTGCCATGCAAAGTGAGGAGTCAGCTGTTTCCACATGTAGTCTGCTCTATATAGAGAGGAGCAGTGAGATCCGGCCTGTGTAAAATAACCTTTAAAATACAAAACCCCTAAAAACACGAAAGCATGTGACACGAGAGGGAGAAACACTGAAGGCTGCCACGCTCTCTCAGCAAAGCGTCTGAGTGTGACCCAATGCAAGGCATGATGACCTACTTTTCCCTTTCACTCTCTCTACTGTAGCTCTCCCTCCCAGAGTAACATCCATTCCAGTCAGGTTTAACAGAGTGTACAGTAAAGTCACTCCAGGCACACTATCTGTTGTCTACTCTCCTTTTTTTGTTCCCTGAATGCATGAATTGGACCATAAGGTTAATGGAGCAGAGTGTCCATATACTGTAGGTATAATACACACATTGTCCCTCTGCGTCACCCTTCCCCTCTGCTCTGCTGGTGTTTCATCCAAAGATCAAGATGTCAGCCTTTGATTGCCTCGCCAGCAACAGTGACAGTCTATTCATTTCCTCTCGTCCATGCCACCGACAAGACATACGGTTCCACTCTTGGCTTTATCATCTCCAGTGGAGACAGAGGTGGGGGATGGGAGTGAGGGCTCACATATATGAACTGAACAAGGACTAAATGTTGAAGCCTGCGGTGAGAAGAGACATGAACCAGTTTATACGAGTGAGCAGGAAGAAGGAAAGACGACAAATTAAGGAAGCCATCAATGACTATGGAGCTCCTATGGTCTGTTGTTTATAGGCTTGAATTATGTGCTGTATAGATGTCTATGCATGCGGTAAACATGTGAAGAATTAGAAAGGCCACTAAGTGTAATTTTAATTATTAAATGTGTATTAGTTTGTATAGCTTCTCTACGGGTGTTTACAATTAGGCCTCGGGACTAATGGCAAGACCTAGAAACTAGCCAAAAAGGTCACACATGGAGGTAGATGATGGTGTTTCTTTGCCTCAGACCCAATGCAGCATATAGAAACATACACATACATATCAGCTCAAAGTCATTGTCATAATCCGTCTCTAGTGATGATATGAAAGAAAATCCCTTAATGCAAAGGATAAACTTCATGTGGACAAATATAGTGATGTGAACCAGCTGCTGTCTGCACACCTCCAGCACTGGGAAACAGGAACATTCACACTCACAAGTCTTACTTAGTCAAACTATGATGACGAAAATGAGACTCTGGCCACTTCCTCAGCTTTGCAGTGGAAAGCCGCCCTACATAAACATGACTAAGATCATACACAGTGACAGATCCCTGGAAGCCAAGGCGCTAGTTAGTGTTTACATGAGGGTGTGCTGCAAGCAGGAAGTGCATGGCTTATACCTATTGTATCCAGCAGGTAGTTGATGTGACACATCGATTAGTCTGCATTACGAGTCATCAGTTTATTGAGTCACTTCATTGTTACCTAAGTGTTTAGGGACCAATCACAACTAGTGATATTTTGTGATACACGGTTACTGTGACTATCAAATACCCACACGTCCAAAGAGGGAGTTGTATTTTGAGTGATCGCTGTCCGTCTGTACACCCTCATTAGAATAATGACATGTAATCCTATTATCTCCACACTTATATTGTCTCAACAGGCGGATTAGCTTGAACGTCTAACCACCAAACAATGTACAGAGGAATATCAAAGTGGCAAAGATACAAATCTTATAGAGAAGCTACACAAGAAACAAATACCTCACTTTGGGAAAAAAATAGTAAAGTTTCATTTTAATATTCACTCAGTTTGTGGTTGTGGTGTATTTTTTTAACAACCTAATACTAAATATCATCATAAATACCAGTCCCATTAGGAGATGCCTTATTATAAAGGTTAGACTAAAATACTGTGTTTATACAGTACAGGTAACAGCTAATTTCTGAACTATAAATGGATTAAGACATTGTAGTAGCACATACATGGTATGAGTTATTCATAAATAGTAACTGTAGGTAGATGTTATCACAAACCAAAATGTGACAACTTAATGGAAGATGACTGTGTATTTCAGTCTGTACGAGCATCTGATGCTGCTGTGCACAACTCTGGAGTGAAGCATCTGGTAATTAAGTGATGACATGTTATCAATAATGTTACTGGATATGAACTGGAAGGTTGTTTATGAAGAGGCTAATAAATAATGTTTTTTTTTTTTCAATAGCACCAGAAAAATGGAGCCATCGTAACTTTACATGAATCTCTTCTACATGAGGCCACTACATCAGACAGTAATACCACAGTAATCTGCAGGATACACTTGACTCTAGTGTCACAGCCTGGAAGCAACAACTGAGTAGCAGATATTGATCCAACTATTTTAAGAAAAATATGGATTTTATATTGAAGATTTCCTGGTAAATGTACTGTACTACAGTCCAGGAAATTAAAAGGTATTCAGCGGAAGTCTGTCTCACAGAAAGTCTTGACCACAAAGAGCAGAAATCATTAGACAGGATGTGTTAGTAGACTGTAAAGCACCCTTGATAATAGTGTACTGCTTTAATATTGCGGCCTCTTGCCTCAGTTACATGCACTCGGCTGTATTAGAAGATATGACAGAATACCACTTCACAAATCCAGCCAAACCTGCCAAATCTGAGTCAGTGTCACACAGATAATATTGTGTACAGCGTGTATGTGTACTGAAAAACACACACAAGCATCTGTAGCTTTAACTTGTGAGTGTTTTGTCCCCAAAATGTTTTGGGCTTGTATAATCCTCAGTACCCAGTCATATGAGCAGGAGTGTGTGGACTCAGACAGTCTGGAAAAGAACAGTGCACATTCTCCCCCACGTTTTCCTATTTCTGCCCATGGAGGTCACACTACAACAGTTCTGCTCTGCTGCCCGTCGAGGACGAGGAGGGTGACCGTCACCCATCTCCCCTCCTCCCTCTCTGTTGTCCCTCACATCTTTAGTGTCAAAAACCAACGTTGTTCTTCTCATCAACACCAAAATAACTTCACCCACACTCCCCAATCCAACCAGCATGTGTTCTGCTGCTGGGCTGGCTGTCTGCTCATTAGCTCCGCAACAGGATCTTTGCCTCTCCCACATGCTCATGTCCAGCAGGCCCTGGCAAAGGTCAACCAGTTCAACACAACCAATGACAAGAGTTTGATGGTTCGAACCGTAGAGGAGATGAAACATATTTCCTAATCTTCCTCACCTGCAGGATATTTTGTTTGGATTATTCTTGTTGGAAGATAACCATCAGCAGTGAAAAAATAAATCTCTGGCAAGCTGAGGCAGAGCTGACATTTCTACAGGAATGCAGGTGAAATGTCATGGAGTTGACCTGTGACTTATCAGAGCTCACCTGTGTCACTGACCCCACAGGTGAGGAGGAATTTAACAGCATATAGTCAAGACTAAGTTGTGCACAGATGCATGCACACACCCACTCCTCAGGGAAGACATAAGGCGCCTGCCTTCTTTATAGCACTGGGATGGTACTTTCAGAGTGGCTGCTTCACTTTTTACACGTTTCTGTGTTTTACTGTGGGAGAGATTTCTCTCCAATCAGCTCCTTCATCCTGTTAGGCACCAGACAAAACACAGTGGATGATATTTACTTCTGAACAAGGCCACTGGGTGAAAGCCTGTGGGAAACTGTGCTAGGTATCATGTGGCTTTCCAGCACATCCACTGTTTCTCACACTGGTGATGATTAAACTGTGAAATCTGAGCAATGAGATCAATCCACTAGTCTATGGACACTCGTCAATCATATGACACATTTTGGCTTTCTATGGAGTCAGCTCAGATCAGAGAACTAATACAGAGCAGCTTGTGTTTTTATCTTTTCATGGGCAACTCACCAGCTCATCCAAATTTCGCATGTCACATAAAACTCTCTTCTGCTGCCAGATGAACGGCTCTGGATCAGGTTCGTCCTCATCCTCCACACTCTGACTGCTCTCCTTCCGACTGAAACACCTGCTGGGCGGGCTCTGCTCAGCCGGCTCCCCTGCATCGATCCGCAGGCTCTCCTGATCCCGGATCTCCTCTTCGATCTCCTCCTCCAGTTGGATCAACATGGGGGCCAGCATGCCAAACTTAGACCCACGTCGCGCCACCTCAAGGAGACACAGAACAAAATTCTTCTCGTTGCATCTCTCCACCAAGTCGTTGGTCTCAAACATGAGGACGTCCTTGATCCAGAGCTCCTGCCTGCACCAGCTGATGAAATTGGACACATTATCCCGCGCCAGGAACGAGCCGGGGACCACATTGCGCGACTGAAAGACAACATCTTTAGATGGCACCTTCATGGACTGTGCAGCCTCCGGGTACTCCAGCTGGAAGTCCTGCGCTGCGCGGTTCACGTTGTTGGCGTGCCGACACAGGGCACATCCCGTCCCCAGCCCATCCATAAAGGTGTCCGCAGTGATGTCTAAATCATACAGGGTGTTCAGCCATTCCGCCAGATCCTCCTTCATGGCATACAGGTATTCTTCACTGGATTTAAAGGGCCGGATACTCTTGGAAGCGGCAGACTGGATGTTGCTCTGATCAGCCATATTGTCGGATTATGTATCAATAAAGTCTACTTGATCATTCCTGATTGTCTCATTGCACAACTGCGCTCCGAAGCCTCATCCGCAAAACAGAGCGAAATAACCGTGTTGACGCACCCATGCCGAGCTGCATGTGCGGTTTCTCATGGGAGCTCCTTGACGCCAGGCTTTGTGTTGTCAGGAGCATATCTGGATGCGGAGCGGCCGTGGCGCATGGATGCGTTTTCCGAATGTCTGCGAAACCCGTTTCCTTCAATGAGCGCATCGCCGGGTCCAGGAGTGAGAATGAAAACGGAGCAGTCCGGGGCGCCGACACACACCCATCGTAATCCAGCCGGCGGCCGGTGGGTCCTCTCACCCACAATCATCCACGTGTCACCATGTCGGTGTGTGAGGCGGTCGGTCAGATCAGCTCCTCATCGATGAAATCACGACCACTGAGCAGCACCGAGTCCACAGCTCATTTCCCTGCAAATAGGCTCAGCCCATGTTGCGCCGCCTCTTGCGCTGAATATGTTGACCTGCTGTAGCTTAGACCAGCAGAGCGACTCGGTGGCACATCCCATTATGAGGGATAAACGCTCAGCAGAGGAGGAAAACTTAACCCCATGTTCACCAACTCACACTGGTGTCAGAGTTTTAATGATCAATACCATAAGGTGGCAGAGGAACAGTACAGGGACCCAAACATGAATATTAATAAGCATTATAACCCCTTAAAAAATATATGAATATACAGTATCTCTTCTCGGGCTGTTGAAGTGTAAAGTAGCCTATAGGTACATGAAAATATTCAAATGACACAAATCCATAAACATAAATGTCAGGCTTATTATAAGACTGTGACAGTGTTGCATCCTAAAAAGTGTTGGGTTATTTTAACCCAGAACTGAATAAACATGGGACTATATGCTAGATTAATTTACCCCAATAAAATAAACATTATGAATAAAAATTTAAAAAATCTTGAAAGAAAATTACAAAATGTTTGGTAAAGGTCACATGTTGGGTAGAAGCAGCCCATATGGGTTTAATTAATCCAGGATGTAGTTAGTCCAATATTAACCACCTGAGGCCCTGCGTCCACATAGGAGGACATTACATTTTCTACAGTTAGCTTTTCTTAACATAAAGCGGTCTCTATTCTAGTGGACTCTATTCTAATCCTGTGGTGTTTGTTCTTGGACACTTGATTCTTCCTTCTAGTGACAGCAAAAGCACAACACATGAATTCATGTATTATTACTACTTTCTGTCCAATGACAATGCTTAGTGTTTATACTTATCAGGATACCAGGATAATAACACATAGCTGGGAGAAATAAAAATTGCAAAAGCTGGAGTCTTGGGAGGTTAACCCAGGTCTGGGTTAAAAACAACCCAACACGTTTTAGTGTGTGTTGGACTCACTGCCTTCATGTTTTTCTGTGCACCCTGTAGGAGAATGAGAGATATGGTTTGATATTTTTCCTCATCTGGGTGAACTCATGAGCTGATTCATAGTCTCTCAATACTGACATCTTTGTGTTGCCTCTTTCAGCAAATAGCCTAAAGACACAAAGGGCTGTAAAAGCTGCAGCTTAGCATCATGAGACAGCACAAGAACTTTCCTTCCAACTATAAACTCAGCAATGATTAAAGGAGGTGATCAACTCTGCTATATGCTGTAAGTTAAGCTTCGATTAGCCCTGATTAAAACAAACTTTGCGATGATTGTGTGATTGTTGGTTTGTAAGAGGCACAAGACAAATCAAAAGACCTCACACCAGTAAAGACAGGACCTGAACAATGCTAGTCTAATCAAACTGTAAACAGAGGGCAATACAAAGCAGTCAATCCAAGAGCACACAATCGACTGTGTGGATAACACAAACTGTGTGTTTGTCACTTACTGTAGCTCTGTGATTTAGGAAAATTTTAGTGTTGCATTAACTCAGGAAAACAGTCCAACATGTGTGTTTTCTCTCCTCCTTCCTCCATTAATTAAGTCCAGAATGATAATGCAGCACACAAAAATCTTCACACATTGTACTTCATACCATCAAGGGCTGCTGTTTTATTTTTTTAACTCAGCATGAAGTTTGAAACTTGGCTGAATCTTTGGTGTAAGAGACCTGACTTTCAGGTTTTTGAGGAGAGTTACAATTTTGAAAACATTCAGTGAAACTTGCCTGAAGCTTTAAGACAAAAGTAACAGTAGACAAAAAAAATCTTTCCAGCAAAACTTTGAAACACATGATTAGGAAATACTGTGAGTACAAGCTGAAACGAGTTGTTAATATTTCCTGTGGAATGTGTTTGTTAAATTATCTGCATACTTTTTAAAAGCCCTCATTCAGAAAACTGTTCTTCTGTGTGTATGTGTGTGTGGATATACCTCTAACTTAAGCTCTAAACATTTCTGACGGGGCCTTTAATTTTTTCCCCACATTTCCCTTTAACAATCTTGGCCTCTCCTCTATTGGAGCGGCTCATGTTCACTCCTCAAGTGTGATTGTTTGAATTCAGGCAAAGGCTGCTGCAAAGAAGGAGGGCTTGTTTTCATTTAAAAAAAAAAGAGGGATGTGTCTGTTTAAGAAAGAGTGCGAGAAAGAAAGGAAGGGAGGGAGGGGGTGGAAGAGAGACAGAAAGAGAGAGAAGGTGGGGGTGGATGAGATCATTTTCTAGGCCTGGATGAATCAGCTTTTCTGTCAGTAAAGAGAGAGAGAGAGTCGACGATAGAATTCAGCACTCTATTAATCCACATGAGCAACTGGCCACAGCAAATGAGAAGCGCCTCAAGATGTCAGCTGTGGCCGGGTTTCCCCAAGGGATAACTTAAAGCAGCACAAGTAAAAAAAACTCTCACACGCACATAGACGAGAGCCTCGACTATTATATCTCATCCACAATAGGGTCAGACGTCTTCTAACACACAAACCTGTGAGACTGACCCATCAGCTAAAGGTCACAGGTTAGGACCAGAAGTAGTAGATGTTGTATCCCTCTCTGTAAAACCTTCTGGAGGATTTGATCACGGGCTCTCAGTGAAAACCAGCTGCTGTGTTCACAGTGGGTGTTTCTTTAAGACGAGTGTGAAAGTTTTTGAAGCAATTTTTAAAATAAGTCAGAAATGCTGAACGGTACCATGCTCTGAATTAGTGGTAGCATAAGTAGGTGAATGAAAAAGACTTAAAGGAGACAGTCTCAGCAGCCACATGTTTGACAGATGTGAAGAAATGTGCCTGCGATGGACAGCTGTGATTAATAACACTACGTAATTCAACTTAATTGCTGCTTATAGGGACATACTGTTCAGTTTTATAAAGACAGCACTGAGACTGAATGCCATTAAAATACATTCAGGTTATCTAAGATGTCTAAACAAAGAAGACACTTGTGTAAAAATAATTTTGTCACCTTCTGAGAGTGTACATTTTTATTGCAGTGGGTGGTAACATTAAGTTATAGAAGAAAATAATACCACCATACTTTTTTTTTTGAAAGAGAGGCATATTTAAATAATTTATTTGAAGTTGTGTATCTTACTTCTGTCCCCTTTCTTGTGACACACTGTCTTAGATCTCAGCCATTTTCATTTGATTCAGTTAGAGTGAAACCTGTGCCACCTATTGGCAAGAAAAGTAACAGCAGAGGCTGTGTGACCCTGCAGATGTGCTCCATCTACAGACACAAAATATGCAGAGAACAAACCAGCAGAGCAGTATTCTGCATCTAAAAATAGCACAACAGCCCATGGACTCAAAATACTCTGCAGTCATCATGATATGGTAGTTAAGGAAACAAATCGTTTCTCAGACCGACGCAAGCTCAGAACCCTGCAGACAGAAATCAAAGAGTGCTGTGGCACAAAGCTGGTATTAAGGGCCCATAATGCTCAGTGTGTTCACAGGCCTCCAGGAGGAGATGACATTTCATACATCTGCAGGTCCTCACAGATAACACAGGATTACTGCTTCAGGAGAGCTAAACTGTTATCTGCTTGGGAACAAACATCCAGCTGACCAAGTCATGTGAATGGGACTGAGGTGGTGGCTTTCTTCATCTCCACAGACACTAACAACTGCCATGTCTGTGACTCAGTCAGTCCTCTGTGGCAGCGTTCACACTACTCAAAGAAACTATAATCACTGGCTAGTCATCATTTCTGTTTGTGATGCAAACAAGTTTCATTATTTAAAATACTGTTTCCACTTTGATATTTATTGCAGTGGTAATGATGAGATTTACCTTAAAAGGCCAACCAAATATCACATGCAGTCACTGGCCACAGACAGAAACACAGTGACCCACTAATGTGCTGCCTCTGGCTTTCCCTGTACACTCACTGTTGTAAAGTTAAGTAAAGCCCACACATCAAAAACATGAAATCAGTAAAATTTTATTTCCCCAAGTTTGTCATCATAAAGTCATCAGTTTATGGGAAAGAGGTGGCTGTTATGTTAACCAATGAAAAATATTGAATTTTACAATACAATGTCAAACCTAACCTGAATATATAAAAAAAAAGAAAAAGCAACAACAACCAAAAAAAAACATGCACAATACAAGATGCAGCATAAACATGGGTAAACTAAAACAAAAAAAGGAAACACGAGTTGAATACGACTGCACAGGATGTATTAAAGCAGTTCTATAACCATTGAAATATGGAATCATAAATTAAAAATTCTTGTTTTAAAAACTGAATTCCACAAGAGGAATAGTCAACAAGTTGTCCTTCAGTAAGGCCGGTCTCTGCGCTCCTGACGATGGTCCCTGAAAACAAAAGCAAGAGTATAAAGAGTAATAAATAACGTGGAATATCACACTGTCAGCAACATCAACAGCTGTGGTTATTCTTTCAATGGCCTAAAAATGTTTTATACTGCTGCTAAACAAACTTAGTCAATGGCAGGAGGTTTAATCCTACCTCATATCCATCTTGCCACCTGGTGGACCCATTCCTCTTCCCCCTCTGCCACCCATGCGGTCCATCGGTGGTCCTCCACGTCCAGCCCCACGGAAACCTCCCCTATCCATTCCACCGCGTCCTCTGAATCCACCGCGGTCGCCTCCCCAGCCTCCACGAAAACCTCCGGGGCCACCGGGTCCCCCAGCTCCTGCTGGTCCTCCACGGTCCATAC
>OOFC01013131.1:103114-115614 GCA_900323345.1 Pseudochromis fuscus | reverse complement strand
TCAGAGGCTGATAGATGACCATATCCCAAAATTGTTTTTTTTTTTTTTCATTCTTACCCTCTTCAGGTTTCTTTTACATGCAAATGAGCCCATATATTACATATTATATCTGCATGGTGGTCACAGAATTCCACTTAATTGACTTTCTAATTTTCATTTCAATTAAAATTGGTTCCAGTTTTAAATGTATTTTATGCATAGCTATGCTGCAGGCTAGGCCACATTACTCCCTGCTTCACGGATGATTCACTGGATGACACATTTTTCTCTTTGTCCGTTTCAGGCATGTCTGACAGAAGCAATATGCTTCTATTTTATATCACATACAGCCATCTCCAAAGGCTGTGTTTTACTTGAGCTGCACAAGTATAAACACAACGTGAAACATATTTTATGCTTTTCTCTTCTCTTTCACTCACGTAGCTACAATGAATGTGTATTACTCCTCCAAACAGCAGGTAGCTTACACTCCGTACTAAACCTGAATGCATCCTGTGTAGACATGGACTAAAGGTGAATTTGTTGAGCTGGGAGAGAAGGAAAGAGATGTTTTAATGATAACGTCATCCCCCTGTGGCTGAGAAGCCAGATGAGTAAATCAAGTGAAACCAAGTGTTAAATGCATGAGAGTAGAGCTGATATATTATTGATGATCCGTGGCATTGCATGACCAGCCACACACACACACGCACTCACACGCACACACTATCACACATGTACCCACAAACCTTAAACACTAAGATACACACCTCATAAAAAATGTCCACAGTCCACCTTACTGTATGTGCTGCGACATAGTCTCTTGTTCTCCATCTCTTGAAAATGGGCTATAAGCTCCTGTCATATACTCCACAGTGGCCCCGAAAGTATTTGGACATTTAAGGTGCATTTAAAAATGTATGAATGCAGTTGCATTAGATAGCAAATGGTATTTCTTGTAAAGACAGTAAAAGCACACTTGTCAAGAAAAAAAATCAGCAAAAAATTGTTTGGTTTTCAAAGATACAACAAAGTTGTAAACATACTTGGACACTCAGTAGCGGCTTCACGAAAAATCTGTTACAGGATTTTAGGGTTGTTTTTTTGCCATTTGCAGCTTAACAATATTGTTGATGGTTGTCGTGAAAGTTTCCTCTCCGCCTCAGCAAGCAGAGCAGTAGCAAACAGTAGCATCAATACACTTTTTTTTTCTTTTTCCACTGCGTCCCATAGGTGCTGTATTGGATCTGGGTCAGGGCTCCAGGAGGGTCTTTCTAGGACTCAAAATAGTCTTGACTGGCAGCTGGTTTACTTTAAATCATTATCCTGAAAGCTGTGCTTCAATAATTGCTTGGATAATTGCATCAAAAATTCATCTGTACACTTCAGAGGTCACAAAGTTCATATACACTATTGTACATATAAAACAAACCAGGACTTTCATATACCCACCTCTGTGCTTCAGTGGACTCTCAGTGTTCAGAGGTCTTCCCCTGGTTTTCTCTACAGAAAGAGGTTGAGTTTCAACTCAACCAACAATACCTTATATCCTCAAAAGCTACTATCTTTCTGTGCACGGCCTTTTTTGCAGATTTAATCCCAACTCTCTCATTATTTGAGCTTAATGGTTTTTACAATGTTACTCTCCCTCAGTACCCATTCTGGTTAATCCTATTTCAAATGGTTTGTGAAGGTGTATCTGGTAATTCTCATTGATCTCTGAAGTGATCCTTGCTGCTGTTTCTTGCCCATTTTTTTATTGAACTCACAATTATGTGATTTCCTGTATCGCTGTTCTCTGAGTCTTTTCTGTGCATCTTCTTATCTCGGTCTCTGTTGGTCTTTTATGACTAAATTCTTGTTTATCCAACTTCTTATGAGAGTTGAGTTTTACAAAATACTTTTAGGTGTCACTTTATGAGCACTAAAATTGATAACTTAACAATAACTATGTAATTTTTGGACACGTTTTTGGACATTTTGGACAAGTCGAATATCACTTTTGTAGAATATGATTTGCCTCACGCAGAAACCTGAGTCAGTATCTAGTGTATCATTGTTCAAAGGAGCATTCACCTCAAAGAATTCAGCTTCCCATGTTATTGTTTACTGTGGCAGAAATTAATCACATTAATTTAGTTGAACGCAGACTTCTAACCAAGTTGCCCCTGCGTTTGGTGCAACAGCAAAAAGCTGAAAAATTTCCAATCATTTCTCATTAAACCCCGTCTCACCTCCTTTGAGTGACTCCTTCTTAATTGGAATATGAAATTAACATATTCTCATGAAATAGCTGAAGGGATCCAGGAAAAAAAAAAAAAAAACAATGATAGGAATGACACATCCTGCCATCAATCAACAGGGAGGGGCTGACAGAACAGAAGCGTGCTCAGGGATATTTTTAACCTCTATTTATCCTGCTTGTTATTTCACTGCTAAACTCTGCTACAACCTTACATCTTTACACAGATTCTCAGCTGGGAGCACAACGCGCAATCTTTACTCCAAGTATTCACAGAACTCATAGTTGTGTTTACGTGTTCAACTCAAGGGCAAATACACTCCAGTAAATGCAATGTAACACACAAAAAAGTAATATTTACCCCCTGTTCTCTTAATCTTGAAGGACCAGTTCCCCAATAGACTGGGGTCTCTGTCACTGCCAGCACTTACTGCGAGCTGGACAGCCATATGTCACCTCTGATACACAGCTATTTCTTTTCAGCTGTCAGTGGGGAGATTCATGGCGCTGCGTAATGTTACACTCAGAGCAAGTATAGCACTGACTTTAAACACACAGAGAGCTGCACTGGTGCAGGATTTTGCAGGTTCTCAAAACTGCAATGACACATGGACGTCCACACTATCCATCCCTATCGTCTGTACAGGTGTCACATAGTGAGAGTAGCAGGTACATCCTAATCGTTCACCAGCTTCAATCCACATATTGGCTGATTTGATCTCACCAGATTCAATCTCTGGCTGCTAGGTCTATGTCACCGAATGCCTTTTAAAAAATAAATTGCAAGTAGTGAATAAAAATAGTAGATTCTGCCACAAATGAACCAGTTACTGATTCACTTTTCAACTCATGGGCGCCTAAATATTCCCCTTTATGTTCCTTCAAGGTTTCAGTCAAATAATAAATACATTTCTTATCGTCTGAACTTTCTGAAAATGCTAATTGTTCAAGGATCAGACAGTTTTTACACCCGCATGTCTATCAGTCTGTGATGTTAAGCGCTCTCAAGGTCCTCATTTGTGTGTAAAGTTTTTATTTTGTACTTCCTTCAAGCACGGTAAAAAAAAAAAAAAAAAAGATAGGAAAGAAGTTTTCTAGTTGGAAAAAAAAGAGAGAAAAGTTAAAAGGTGCACTCTTTGCTCAAAACACCTTCAAGGCTACTACCGTCACCAAAACATATTTATATTCTGCTACCTGCAGCCAACCTCCACCCTACCACACACACACACACACACACACACACAGGTGGAAAGACAGGATGAGGAGAAAAGGGTCTGTGAAGAAGACAAAGGGTTCAGTGATAACAAATTAGTGGAGTTTGCTCTGTGGCAGAACAGTGGTTCCCTCTGATTATGTCTAATTAACCTCTATGGAATTGAACCACCAAGCACAGAGGGATTAATGCACAGAGGCATGATCTTTGTGTGTGTGTGTGTGTGTGTGAGTGAGAGTGTCCAAGACTTTGTCTGATTCAGGCCCATCACACGCACAAATCCTTGAGGTGTCGACCCACCTATACACACCTACCCCAACATGGACAAATCTTATATTCCTGAGAGGGTATTCACCGTATCCAAGCACTCTAAAAAGTACTAACTATGTACAATTAATACACACACACACTTATGTTTGTTACTTGTTATCCATTTAAACTCGAGCCTTCACTCTTTCCCTGACCCTAACAAGTATTAAAAAAAGCCTAACTTCCATTCTACACTTTACCTTTATTTTAATAAACACACATGTCATGGCACCTAAATTAAATCATTTACCTTGCAAGAGTTCTGCTTTTTGTTTCCAGGTGATGACAATTATGTGACTGTGTGAACGTTATGACCCTACAATCTATGTACAAGTGAAAACATACACACGTACACACACACACACGCACATACACACACACACAGATGAGCGAAAAAAAAAAAACCTTAGTTTAGCTAAAAGGAAAAAGCTTGACACTTCACAAAAGCATTAACATTCTCATAACTAAAAATGGCTCTAATTAGTAAATGCTTCAGGTGCCAAGGCAATTAGTGCCAAGGCAATTCACATGTAAAATTAAAGAGAGGTTGAGTGAGTCAAAACTAACTTAATGTCCATCATCGCCGGGGGCCACAGACTTTTAATGCATAAAACATTTTCACATTTCTCTTTGGCAGAAATTTGGATTTCTAAGGAGGAGTTCAAACTATGCATATGCTTCGAATTTAAACCTCATTTTTATCATAGTGCACAAATTACAAGCACCACAATTCAGTGTTGATACACCAGATGTCCCAGGGGCTTTCAGAGTGTTGAATAGTCTGTCCTGATATAAACATCACTAACTGTCTGTTATCTTACAGTCTGACATACTGTGCCAATTACTGTATATAACTGTACCGGGTTTAGAGAGTTGAATTTCTATTATATTGAGATGTCATGTCACTGTCGTGCCACACTGTGAGCAGTGATGACAGGAACATGTGATCAATCCATGTTGTTTCAGTATGACAGGATTTTGACATAAAGTTTGACAGCGGAGGTCGTTTAAAGTGTAGTAAGTGCAAACAGAACATTTTTTCGTAGTTTATTCGCAGCCCAAAATCATTCATTTGTTTTCTGAGTAATTTTTGTGGGTAAATGTAATCAGGAAGGAGCACAGACTTGGTTACTGGAGTCTTGAGTCTGACCCCGATCTATGATTTGGTCGAGGCAGCAAACTCACTTGGTCTCAGTTAAATGTAAACAAACATGTCTCAAACTTTAACTCACTCTTTTCTGGTTTAAACAACAACTCACACACCTTAACCATGTGCTATATCCATCTACACATCCAAACAAGCATACATACAAACAAAAAACAATGAAAAATTCTTACACAGTATTTCATGATATTTTGGTGGGAAAAAATTAACAACCTCAGTGACCAAGTCAACCCATGAAGATCTCATCTCAGCTTCACAAAAAAGCTACAGAAACACTTCAAAACTACTGAGGTGGCCGCACAAAGACAATTTTTTTTAAAAGTGTGTCAACAGTAACACTGACGTGACACAGCTGGAGAAACTGACAGTGAAGTAGTAACAGGTTTCGAGCTGGCGTACATGCTCCAAGCTTAGAAGATGATACTGGGGCTGAGTTCACTTAGCATGAACAAAAGCGAAGCTGTCATGACTCCATGTATTTTTAGTTTGTTTTATTGTTATGATGTCTTGTATTTTGGTTTTCTGTATTACTCTTGTTTCTTGTGTTCTAGTCAGTGGTCGTTTCCTCCTTTGTGTCTTCCCATGTCTCGTGCTTCCTGTTTTATTTTGTAAGTATTTTCCCTTGTGTGTAAGTTTCACTTCCTGCCCTTGTCTTGTCACACCTGTTCTGATTGTCTTGTCTGCCACAGTTTTTCCTAATTGTCTTGCCCACCTATTGTCAATCACTCCTCGTCAGCCCTGTATATATTCCCCCTGTGTGTCTTGTTGCCAGTTTGTTTGTAGCCTTAGCTCATGTTCTAGCTTTTATCATGGTCCCAGTCCCAGTCCCAGACACAGTCTTGCTGGTTTTTGTTGTCTCCTGTTTGGATCTCTGCTTTCTTATTGACCTTGCCTTTTGCCTGTCGATTTGGACACCTCTGCTCGGATTAAACCTGGTTTTATCGATCTGGACCTGCCTCAGTGTCTGCATTTGGGTCCCTGCTCCACACCGTGTTTTTCCTGACAGAAGCGACAACAAGCAACAAAGCAGGTGGATGGCGGTGAGTTATATATTTGAAAAAACAAAGAGCTGACTAGTAAAGAGTAGGGTTGTAGTCAAGACCATACCAACCAAGACCAAGACATTATCAAGACGAGAGAGTATCGAGGTCGAGACAAGACCAAGATATGGGGGCATGTTACTCCGAGTGTCACAAAGACCACATGACACTGGGAAGGCAGTTCTCACTTATTATAGTAGTGCTGGCCTGGTCTTGACCAAAAAAACCCAAGTCCACTATATCCGAGACCAAGACAAGACTGACTAAAAATGCCTTCGATTCCGAGACGAGACTGAGACCCTTAAAAAGTTGTCTCAAGACCAAGACCGATCTCGAGTACTACAAAACTAGTAAAGAGAAAAGTGAATGAAGAGCAGAGCGAAGACTTATTTGGCTATAACAGCAAGTAGGGAAAAGTTTGGCTTTTTTTTGCATTTTGAAGCCAGGAGTTTGGCATTTCAGTGTCGCCATGTTGGTTTTTTTTGGAACCAGAAGTGACCATATTTGGATATAAAGGGAGGATAGAGGAGGTGGGTCTGACCTTTGAATCTGAGGACACTCCCCAATGGGTTTGACACTTAAGTTCATTGGAGACCAGTCCGGTCAATCAAACCAAACACACTCCTGACCCTTTTTTCAGATTGACCACCAGCTCACTAACAGGAAGAACCGAATTTAGCTCATGACATCAGAATGACTTGTGGGAGGAATGTATTTACAGAGTATTTCATGATAGGAAATGACTGCTTTTGGGATTGATGTCAGTTGGAGGCAGCAACTAGTGGCCATCAGGGGTATTACACTTCTTGGCAATTATGCATTGGCTTTACTTTTAAGATCCTTGCTTCATCCTTTTCTAATTACAGTCAATGTTAGTGACCTAGTAGTCTCACCAATTAGCAATTTACAACACCCCGAAACACTCCTGTGTGTGTGTGTGTGTGTGTGTGTGTGTGTGTGTGTGTGTAAGACAACTTGCTGTAAATGGACAACATCTGCACACCATAGGATATAGTGGTATTTTGTTATTGATTGTGTTGAGTAACGCACACACATTTATACAGTTCATCATCAGCAGTAGGAAATGAGGGAACTGAAATGTATTAAAGACGGGGTGGTGTGACAGAATGAGGTCCAGGCTGCAGGAGAACCGAGCAAGACAGATTTCTACATCCCACTTCCATCTTCTCAACAACACTAATTATCCTGACCCCAGCATGTACCCACACACACACACACACACACTCACACACACACATAAATACAAGTCTGTGTTTGCCAGATCCCCAGTGCAGAGCATGGTGTGTTTGAACAAGGCAGCCTGTTAAAGTGTCTGATTAGACCCCTGTTTGAACAGGAAAAGACAACGACCTATCAGCACACGGCAGGGACCGGCCAATCGCTGCAGTGGCTCATCTGCTGTGGACCTCTGCATCTAGCTGGCTCGCACAAAGACGGACAGAGAGACACACTGACTGACACAATGGGAAAGACACGGAGACAGGCAGAGAGACAGACACACCCACACGACCAGTGGGATTCAGTTCATAATACGTTTAACTGTTCTCAGATGGGTGCAGGGAGAAGCACCTAAATTGCACTGATTCGATTGACAGTGACCTTCCCACTGTGGAGCAGGTGTGGGTCACCGTGACAAACAGCTGGCAGGCGCACAGTCTAAATCTTATCTTTGTTCTCGTTTCTTTTTTCCTTCTTTCTTATGAGAAGTGATATTTCTAAACAGTCTTCTCCCATTGGAACAATACAGATACCAGGTACAAAATAAACCTCCAAACAACTTGTATTTGAATGCTCAAATTGGTATTTGTCAGAATTCTCACAACAATAGAAAAATCATTTCACTCTCATTTACAACCGTTTTAAGATCCCACAGCTGCTTAGTTTCTGTCTCACACTCATATGTTTGTCATCATGGAGGTAGCAGCACGTACAGCAGCCGAGGCAAAGGCTACTGCTTTTTCCATTCATGTCATTATCTCTGTGCTAATGAAGTTGCCGCCGTCACAAATTAATCAGCATTAATTTGTGACGGTTAATAAAATGCGCAGCTGACACTTCTCTTTAACCCTTTTAGTCTGTTGGTATTGGATGTGGATTACACATGAACTCCAGATTGAACAACAAAGTGTAAAATCTTGAAGTGTAGAAACAATTTTTAATCTGATGCTTTAATCCACAAAAAGTTTATCAACAGCTCATGATTCTTAAATTTGAATTTGGCTTGAAATGACATTTTAAGAGGAGATAGACGGTAATGTGAGGCAGTGCAACCTCTCCAAAAATATTCTTTCTTGGAAATATGATTTCTTCTGGATTGTGGATATGTGTTGTTTATAGGATTATTTCAGCAGAAACTGAGAATCGTGTTGTGCATCCCTCATGTTGGGAACTTTAAACCTGTATTACTATTTTTATTTTCCCAGACATAACCATGAAAATGAAAATCCAGCTTTGGTTACCAGAAACAGTGACAGTGACCATTGTGCTGTGGCATTAGGTTTCCTTGTGAAACCTATTTGCAAATGTAAATTAGGTGTGTGCATGCACATCAATCTTTGGCGTCAGGGTTGGACTTGTAGTGACATGAAGCTTTTGATCAGTTGGCGTTTGATGGCGCTGGTTCCTTGAGGTTGGCTTAGTGTGTAGGGGTTTTAAAACGTTGCCTATTGTGTGTGTGAGCATTTGGGAGAAGGAATCTGGATGTGGGGGGTTGGAATGACTTGACTCTCCTTGACTGCCTCCCCTATCTCTGGCTGTCGTCTAGACCAGCAGCTCAGTCTCTGCGTGTCTCCAAACTCCCCAGTGCAGGAGACAGACAGTCTGTCTGTGTCAGCAGGCACTGCTCCACTCTCAGCAATGACCCTTCACATTTAGTCGTCCCTGGAAAGACCCTTCCTTAACCCCTCACCATGGATTCGTACCTCGGTGCCCTTCTCACCTCCACAAACACACCCACGTCCAAGTCGAGTCGCCAGGCTGTCCACGCTGCTTTGCTCTTTCTTTTTCTGTCACAAAGTCACCCCGCCCCGTAGCCTATTGTTTCAACCTCCACTGTTCACCCCCTCTCACTCCCTCGCTCTCTTCAGGTAGCCCCGACTACATAATTAGGTGTAATTTGGCCACAATGGAAGATCGCAGGCAGGCAGAGTGTATCTTTATAAATGGAAAATCACTGTTATTCAGCTTGTATGTTTGTCAGTTGAACTGAGGCACCTTTTAAATGATTGGGTCATGACACGCAACGTGTTTTGTTCAGTCATTTTTCTTTGTCTTAAAGGTAAATTATGAACATTACCTTGCAAGGGGTTGCAGGGGTGGAGAACTGAGCCAAAGACCGATAGACATCTTTTTGTTTTGCTCATGTAACAAACTGGCTTTGGATGCAAGAGGAGGGAAAGTGTAATGAGGACTGAGTGCTGCTTAATAACAGAATGATTGACTATCATGGGGAAAATAATCACGAAGCTTTATTCAAGTCCCGCTTTTACAGGTCATTTAAAACTTTATCTGATGGGACTAATAGACAACAGCCAATGGAGGGATACTAATTTGATTGAATAATGAGCATAATTATGTTTTAATAAGGAAACTGTGCACGTACAGTTGGTGAATGATTGCAGGGCCGTCTCTTTTGTTATGCACATATATTAGCTATTGCCTCTAGAAGCAGACATTTTGACAAGGACCTCTTGAAACATTTGTCTCAACAAAAGGCCACTTATTGTGAGTGCATGCCTAAGTTTGACCTCGACTGGAGCAGAGTGCAGCTGGGAGGGAGCGACATATGTGAGAGCGAGCGAGCGACAATCCTCTGCTAGCTCCACAAAACCTTGGGGTGGACTGCATTTACACCTACTCTCACACATCAAACATGAATCATCTGAACTTTCATCCTCTGAGAACACAGTGGCTCCTTTAGCACAGGTTTGGCTTTGACATGAATCTCTTTAAAAAAAATAACATAAAATAAAGGGTGGATTCACATAAATTAGAAAACATATTTTTGCTTTTTATGCAGATAGTTTGATTTTGTTAAACTTAATGTTGAGATATCTATCTTTAAGATTTCTGTTGATATTTGTGGTATCTGTGTTTACCTAGAGAGCACTATCCAGCCTTATAGATGAAATACAGTAAACACACATGTCCTCTCCAACACCTGAGGCTGTACATGAATGAAAACAAATAAATAAAATAGGATCGGATAGGATAGGACAGCACTCATAGAGCACAAACCTTCGCCAGTGCATAATCGAGCTATACTGATGCTATAGACCAGTGGTCCTGGTCCTCAAGGGCCACTATCCTGCATGTTTTAGATGTGTCCCTCTTCCTACACACCTGATTCAAATGATCAGCTCATCATCAAGCTCTGCAGAAGCCTGATAACGATCCTGATCATTGATTCAGGTGTGTAGGAAGAGGGACACATCTAAAACATGCAGGATAGTAGCCCTCGAGGACCAGGATTGAGTACCTCTGCTATAGACTGAACACTGTTGCCCTCTTGTGGTGACATAACAGCACTATCTTACTAAAGCTTTCACCCATTGTAAGAGATTTTTTCGGACATCCCATTCTCTGATCTTACCCAAAATTGAATCATTTGTTCCTTGGGTAACAGCCGACTGCAGGTGAAAACCTAACCTGCTCTGCAGAGGTAAAAATCTACAGCAATATTTTTCCTTCGTATAACGTCCCTGTCACTTTAGAAAATCAACAGAATATAGTCAAGAGATTTCAGAAGGTCTGTGTCTTTGGAGGAAAGTAATTGTATTAAAAAAATCATCTTACAATGTGCACAGTCATATACTCAGAGAGAAGAGTAATCTTGGAGAGAAATTCTAAACAATAATCCACATGGCTAACACCACGAGAGGAAATATGTTTGTAATAAGTAAAATTCAGACTCCATCAGAGTGTGGATGTAGATCATGTTGCACTGCACTGTGGCGCTGAGCTACAGCAAGCAACGCAAGGCTGCTCCGAGCGCTAAAAGTGACCACATCAATCTGAACTCATAAAGAAAACAAAAGGATATGTGCACTGCGAGTGTGATCTTTACACTCGCCCCTCGATCACCACCAGCCACAGGCGAACAGAGGAGGATATTGTGTGCCAGCTGCAGCTGCTCCGAGGAAGGCAGTCTGCTTTTTGTATTTCCCCTTCATCAGTAAGAAAGAGAATTCGATACTGGTTCCCACAAACACTGAGCACACTCCTGTTTCTGTGAGTCTCTCTCACCCACAGCACATACCCCGCCCATGCCTCTCCCTACACCAAATTTCCTGCATTCTTCCCTTCGTGCATGTACCCTGCACATGCCCTTTTCTATCCCTCCCTGTGGTCATCTCAACTGCCCATGCTGAGCATTTGGAAGCATCTCTATATTTGCCTCATCTCCACCCTGCTTCCACCCCGGCAGGCAGTGCTATGCATCTTTCATCTACGGGGTTGAATGACCTATATTCTCAGTCTGGCCCCATGCAACCATAGTTCACCACCACTCGACTCTGTCCCGCTGCTCTCACACTGGCCCAAGGCTGCAGCTGTGGGTGTGGCAGCCAGGCTGAATTCGAATGGGCACTGCATGCACAGACTCCCATTCAAAGCAATCTATCTTGAGTGTCTGGGGCACGATGAATCTCAAAACAAAACTGACAAAACTAAATCATATTCCACTGAGGAGAAGACAGAGATGGAGGAACAGACCCATACCAATGGCATAATAAATATTTCAAAATCCTAGTGGCTGATAAGAATTAGATACTCAATGCTGCTGAATATAGGTCAAAGCAGTTCGTATAGCACATGACCCAGTTTACCTGTTTTTTCCATGGCGCCATTATTGCATGCTCTAATATGATTCAACTAATTACCGCTTGTTATAAAATTTCTGCAGACTTACAAACACACAGGCGAAATAGATCAAACGGAGCATAAAGAGGCTTCTGTAATGAAGTTAATTTGCTCATCAAGAATGCATTCTTGATTCACTGCTTCTTGTCCTTGACACATGAAGTTGTTTTTTTTTCTTTGCAGTTAATATGCAATCATATTCACACTAATCCAGGTCAGTAGGCCGAGATTGCACTGCATGGCTGCTGAGATAACGCCGCTCCAAAACACCTAATCTCCGTTATTATCATTTGCTCTGAAATGGATTCGAATGTGCTCAGTTTAGCACAATATTTAAAAGGTAGCACCCACATCGCTCATACAGACAAGAGAGTGCGATAAACAGGTGCAATAAATTCAATGTTTGTGACACTGAAAGACAAAAGTTATATTTCCTCTCTTCTTTGTTGACCAAGAGCTTTGGAGTAAACAGTGCAAGTTTTGGCACTGACACACACAGACACATGCTGGTGCGTAAGCTTAACTTGCTTATCCGTATGCTAAAAGGGTTTAATCATTAACTGTTAATCCACAAAAGCTGTTTAGAGGGCTTTCTCTTTTTTAACAGATGTCACCACACTCTGGCTGTTTATGTTTCTGCCTCAAAGTCTCTGTCATGACTTCCTTCAAAGT
>OOFC01013131.1:88119-103081 GCA_900323345.1 Pseudochromis fuscus | reverse complement strand
CACTCACCCGCCCACCCCTCCAGCCATTCATCCAGCCATCCATTCATCACACAAACAACTGCAGACAGGCGCTATCACTGGCTGAGCAGTTCAAGCCAATCTGTTGAGAATATACTCTTTTGATATTAGGAGATAAACTTTCTGTATGACCTGATGTATTTAACTAAAAACATAATTATATGGATCATCTGGAGGTCAAAAGGACACATGTATTTATTAAGAATCAATGTGCTCATTCCCTTACAGCGATGCCACATCACCAGCAAGATCTATGATCATCAGATGCTCCTTTCCTCAAAGTGTGATTTGTGTTGCTAATATAGACGCCCTCTGTGGCCGAGCTGCTGAGTCACAGTTGTTCCCATACCCCCGGAAACTGACCTTTCTTTGGGCCGGAGACAGGTGCCCGCCCCTTCCACCCCAGTTGCAAGAGCGCCAGCCAGAGTGTCACACACACACATACGGCATTCACACACATGTATACAAACACACAGGGCAGCATCCGGGTTATTGGGTCACGCTGACGGGCACAGGTCAAGCTGTCATGTCAGGCGTTATTAAGAGCCTGTGTGTCTGGGAAATTAAATTAGCACAGCCTGGGTGAGGCGGGTCCTTCGCGCAGGTTGGTGCTGGGATAATGCAGCGGTCTAATAATATGTCTCTGACTGGAGCAGGGCCATGCTTGGTTAAAGCAGAGAGCCACCGGTGACACACTGGCCTAGCTTTCCCGATTTGGATGTCACATTCCACTAGTGACCAGATTGGGATGGCCTACAAAGTTCACGTGAGGTAAAGTAGGTATTACCTACTTTTGTTGCTTAGCTTCTGAGCAAGAAAAGCAAGACAAGAAAAACAGTTCATCTTGCTACAGGACATTATGCTTATTAACAGCTAACACTTACAAATCACACATTAAGTGCTAATGAAGGAACAAGGTTAATATTAATTTCTCACTATATGTTCTACACATATACAAAGAATCAGTTGACCTCATTTACAAAAACCTTTCCAGTTAGTATGCTTTAACCTGCTTCTGTTTTTGAAATGTTTTGCTCTGAGATTTCTGCCAACAAGTGTTCTGTGGATCTGCAAAACCTATACAAAGCAGTACAACCCATACAAAGCTCTTCACAATATGTTCTTGGATTCAGATATGCATATTTTTTCAAAGGGAAAAAGAAACTTTTTCAGCGGCTGTACAATTTAAAGTTAAACTTAAATTTGACACAACCTGTTCCAAAATATTTTATAAAGCTCAGTTGTTTTGTCACAGCATTAAAAAAAAAACATTTCCCCTGTAAGAACTTTCCAAAATAAAGTTTTTAAATGTTGAAGGACTGAAATGCAATACCAACAGTCACATTTTAATGATATATTAGTATATAAATATTTTAGTAGTGTTATGTCCAAAAATGGTGGTTATATTCTGCTTGTTATTTGTCATCATTTGGTTACACCTCAGTGCAGTTTTGTTGTATCTCCTGCCACAACCACTGTGATGATACTGTACAAATGGATGTGTTATTGTAGGTGATGTGTCTGGTTTATAACACATAGCTCTCCAGGGACAACTTTGTCTTTGATGTAGCTGCCAGCCAGCTAGTTGGATGACTGATCAGCTGTTTCTGAAATGGGAACGAGAGGCTATCAGGGATTTTAGCTCCACAGCCACGGGCAGATGGTGTTGTGTACACACACACACACACACATAGAGTTGAAGAGACTTTACAACACACGTATGAACGACATGTATGCACAAGCACAAAGAAACACACTGCTATCCTAACCCAGTCTAACCAAACAGATCCAGGTACACTACATCTCTCTCAAGAGGCAGCAGGGCCAACATGACTAATTAAACCCCCACACACACAAAGCAGAGCCGTCTTAGACGTTGTAAATTACTGTGGCAATAATTGCATTAGTGCAGTAAGTAAATTAAATGGCTGTATGCTTGGAGACTCTGCAGCAGGACGGACTGCAGGTCTCTGCTCTGCTGCTGGTAGTCCTCACAGAGCCTGTCGTGATGTCAGTCGTTTCATGTCAGACACCACTACCTGCATCTACTTACCATTTCACAGACACTACTACACATCCCTGCACATGCATACAGACACAGGTTATTTTTTCTAAATACTGTACATTTTCCTAACTGTGTCAAGATGTAATTCAACCGCACATGTATTATTCACAGTTCTTCGCCCTTGTTGTTTCTTCAGTAGCTACATGCAGTTTAACGGACAAACACCTGAGAATACTAAGCAGGCAGCCATGCAGATAGAGTACAGATGGATAACGCCATAGCACACGCATGTGACTGGTTGTCATTATATCCAAACTCACACACCGACACGCACTAGAAGAGAGTAGTAGTAAGCTCAGACAGCCAGGTGTAGGTGTTGTAAGCTTTATCTATGTCAGTATCAGGAGTCACATCACGTCAGGGGTGCTTCTGGTCACAAGCTAAGGGGCTTAGCCAGCTGGACGCCTGTGACCTGTTAAACAGCTGATAAGCCCTCTCAGCACGTCACCTGCTGAGCTTTGTGCACATTACAGACAAGATTAATAAGTAAGAAACTTTCATTTATGGGGGATCTTTCAAAAGCCTTCAAAAGACAGGCACACTATCATGATGTCCTACAGTCATATGCAGTTGAATACAAATTGCTGTGTAAAATTCAAGCTAATGTATTGGTATTAGACTGGTGTTCATAACCTCAGTGACAGACTGCAAAATACAGTAATAAACCATCATTATAATTTCTGTATATGATTTACTGCACTGTGTAGCATACTGTAAATAACCTAATAGTGACCAGGGTCTTTATCCAGCTCCACTGCAGAAGATAACAGTCCTCTATCTGAGGTGATTGTATTAGAGGCAGGACTTCCCCACATTGATCGGTTTAATTAGTCATACGTGAGAGAAAAGCCTCGTTTTACCACTTCAAATAGTATCAGCAGCAAAGCTGATCAAAATATTAAAGTTACTACATTGTGCTGTTAATTTAAACTCAATACTTCCTTTTAAAGACATTTTAAAGTAAAAGCTCACATCTAGTGTTTGAGTAGGGAGAAACCAAAATTTCTTGTTATTGAGAAATATTAGCAGCCACACTATGTTTAATTTGCTCATCGCTGTTTATTGTTCATATCAGCCATGTTCCTGGTCGTTATTAGAGGCTTGATTTTCAAATTGATACCAGCTAAATAACACAATCAGAAAATACTTTGTTTTACTGAGTTATCTAAAATAATACGGACTCAAACCTAAACCTGAGCCACGGACCATTTTAAAATAAATAAATGAATAAAGAAGCAAAAATAAAGGTTTTAATTTGCTTTTTTACTTTACAAAACTCTACTTTACAATCAATTAAAGCCCTACAGGATGACCACAGATAATGGTTGGTACTAATCAAACTGGGGGGAGTTCATACAATGAAAGCCATCCATGTCTGAAGAAAAATCCATACACAGTAAGCTAATGGGAGTACACTGACAGCAATCCACATTTCTGCTGTCATCCAGAGTTGAGCGGAGGTCACGATACCAGGAGTGTCCAATCCCACTTAGACACGGGGATCTAGGCTACAGACAGTGTCAATGCACATGAGCTGGAATGGGATCAAACAAGGAAACAGCCACAATTACCACCACAGCCTGAGCTGGCATCCCTCCGAATGATTATGGTGCCATCTGATGCAGCTTGAGCACAAACGGCGGAATTTTATTTTGTGGCGGTGGCGGTTAAAGCGGCACACAGCCAAAAACTACTGATTAAATGAGGTTGTCTTTTGAGGTGTGGCAGCTGGGGATATCTTGCATTGTTTTCTACTAAGTGTTGCCTTCATTTTGAAGAAATAAGGCACATTTTCTCATAAAAAATAATAAGTTTACACAGCAGCTAGATCAAAGAGAGGGGCTTTCTAGAGAGGCAATGACAGTCCAGGAGATAATATTTAGGGGAGATGATCGCTGCATTTTACTGAAAACTTTATACTCTCCATGGAATCTCATTTACATTTTTACTCAGGATTGTCTCCTATAGGGAGATGGAGTAATTTATGCTCCTTGTTACTGGGCTGTCTGCTCCAGTTTTGAACTGAATATGCCATTGTGGTGTGACTTTCTTCCCGCTGTTGTGTGTGAGTGTGTGTGTGTGTGTGTGTGTGTGTGTTTGCGAGTGCGCGCGAAGCATCTGAAGGTGTCTTAATGCCTGCGGCAAACTGGCACACTCAGCAGATGGGAGAGAGACTGATCCCCTGTTTGTTGACAGTGCACTTGAACGTGGATGTTTGTGCATGTGTGTATGTGTGTGTGAAGAATCACATCATAAACCATCTCCAGTGAGTAGTAAATAAATCATAAACAATTCGCTCAATCCCGAAGACCAGTCAAATCCTCTGTCTTCCTTATTTTTGCTTGTGTATGTGAGACAGACAGAAAGACAGACTATATGTACAGGCTTTTCACTTCTTTAGCATTGAGGGTAATACATGGATAAATTATTAACTCCCATGAGAAGCATTCAAACTGCGGGAGTTAAAAAAAAAGGAATCTGATTGGCTCTAAGTGAAGAAAAACTTAGAAATAATAGACTAGGTGAGTAATTTCAGGCGACTGAAACTCATAGCTCTATTTGACAGAAAGACACAGTGAGTCAAGCAGATAGAGAGATGAAGACAATGATAGAGAAACAGGAAGAAATGACGTCCATCATAAATGTTTCATAAAGCTCTCAGAACTGTGAAGGATTCATCAAATCCAGAGGGAGGTCTCTGGCCTTCGTACCACTCCCTCATCTTCAGTTTCTGGCATCTATTTTCTTTCCTCTCTAGCGCTGTCTCTTTTACACACACACACACACACACACACACACACACACACAGTATATATATATATATATATATATGAGCATAGATAGAATCAGCTGCCGAGTTATCATCATCTGGCTTTTCATTTAGCAGCCCTATTAGCCCCATTACCCTCTCAGCCAGACCCTCTGCTTGCCCTTCTGCTCCCTTTTCACAGCAAAACCATGATTATCTTCCTGAATCCCGTCTATTCCAAATGTATTCAGCTGCTTCCTGCAACTCAAATAGTTGGCTGAATGTGTTCAAAGCTGGATGACATGCTTGTTTGCTTGCTGGTTATCCGGCTGGCTGGATGACCGACCCAGCTTGCTGGTGGCTACCTGGCCCGTTGGGTCGTTTGAGGTGCCTGAAAGATGAATTCCACGGTGGGTGAGGATCCAGGCAGATGGCTCGGGGCTCCAAACGCCCCCTCCATGTGAATGTGAGGCGAGGAGGGGATGTGAACTGACAGAAGGCCTCTGTCTCACTAACGCAGCAGAACTCTGAGCGGCGTGTAGCACACCATGGTCCAACTCGCAGAGACACATAACATACCCATACACACAAAACACAGATTATGAATAATGATGCTCAGAGATCCTTCATGTAGATCAAAGCAAGCTGGCGCCAATTTGGTCACATTCATTAAGAGCCATGTTTAATGCATGTCAGATATTTTGAAACAGTGCGGTATGTAATGAGGTTCTGCATGTTTGGACGAGTGAGAGGAATACGGCTAATTAAAATTCCAACATGTAAAAATGTGCGTGATTATGTTTGTTCAGTGATATACATTCTAATGAAGCACTTCTAATGTGGTTCATTTGATATTAATCACATGTAATGCTGCCTAGTGTGTTTAACAAAGACAACCTGAGTGTTTAAGTGTTTAAGTTTAAGTCTCCCCTGACACTATTACTGTTAGTCTGACTGTGTAATCTGCCACTGGTGATGGAGCTTTGCTGACACAGGTTCATAAAACAGCATTTTCTTACACTGTAAAATGTAATAAATCGTATAACATATACAGTGTTACAGGCTTTATTTTCAGTGTTTCTACGCAGAATTTACCCAAATGTAACCGGTTTTCCTGAAATCGCTGTTTTATTTCGTACCAGTCTCCTCAGCATTATGTTCATACTGGTCAGTTTACATCCTGTCCCGACTTTGACCTTGAATGCTGTGTGAGTGCTATAGGCAACAAGGGAGAAAGTGAGGGTGTGCATATTATCAGGGATGGACATTTACGAGTTTGTCTTTCATGCATCAGGCCTGAGTGTGTGTTCAGTCAGCACAGTGCAGACAGTTAATTAACATTGCCTGGTTTATAAGCCATAAGTCCTACCTTTTTCTAACCCCATCTAAATTTTTCTGTTGCCACAGTTACCGCTACAAGGAGGTTATGTTAGGTTTATGTCTGTCTGCAAACAGCGCTATGGGAAAAAGTACTGAATGGATCCCAATGTCTTTTTGATGTTAGAGGTTATTACACAAGGAATAAATGAACACTCTGTGATTAGTGTCATAGGATGGGATCCTGATCTCCATTAGTTAGCAAAAACAAGATAGTGTTGCTATTTCACCACAAGAGGACAACAGTGTTGACACTTTAACACAGCTGGATTATCCCTTGCAGGGGTTTGCTCTCACTGAGTGATTTGTAGTTGTGCCAGAAATGAATTGGACACACTATTTACTGATTGTAGCGTTCATTATTCTTTTCATAGACATGCATTTTGGTGTGTAACTAGTCCCACAGGTTTCAGAAAACCCCAGTACATTATAAATCAAACTGTGCCGCACAACTCAAAATGTCGTGGTTTGACTTTTTTAAGCAATTCGTGACACAGCGTTTCCCAAAAACATAAAAAATAAAGGTTGGATGGAGGTTGTGTGATGGCTGTGTGGAGGTTTGTGTATGTGGGGCTGAGGTGGAGGCTGTGTGAAGGTTGTGTGAAGGTCACATGTACTCTACATGCACACACACAGTAAACACATGGCAGCAGATGCATTAGAAATTACCACTAAATATTTATTTGAGAAATTTTCAAGTTTATGTTGTTATTTTGCACAATCTTGCCTTGATCTGATACTGACACTGATCTTGATAGATATTAAAACAATAGCAGGATGTCACAGGGGTTTAACAATTTCTGCCCGTGTGCTGTGGTCAGAGGTACATGAAATGAGGTTATTAAGACAATATGCTGCAAATAACAGTTGAGTTTCAAAAACACAGGTTGCCCTCAACATTTTTGTTTTTTTTGTAACTCAGGTGTGTTCAACATCTGCTTCACCTGTTGTGGCTCTGCTCCAAGTTTACTGTATAAATTAGCCGCAGGCAAGATGCCACTTGAAGGCAGACAGCTCATCAAGATGATTGACAAGTGTTAGTACAAGAACTTGACCATCTGACGGGAAGGAGGTCAGGACTAAAAATACACAATTGTGGCCCCAAGGCAGAGAGTTGTAGATCGCACCTTTACACTTGGCACGTCTCCTCCACAGCTCTTGAATATTCCCGGTCTGTCTTATGACAGAAGGTACAGCAGGATGAGTGCTCAGGGCTGGAAATGAAAATAGGACATGACCTGTGGTAGTATTCACATGGAGAAGAGTGTGAGACGAGAATGTGGATTTCTCCTTCCTGTATTGTGCGGGTAATGAGCATCCTGTGTTGCACAAGCAAACAATCACAGGCTGTTAAATCTTTCATAAAAACGGGTACAGTAGTGTTGCTGACTGTCGGGACAAAATGCCCTCATTGTTTCTCAGAAAGTACAGTATAGAAACACTTAATAAAGCTAAAAAACAATCACCTGTTCCTCCTGTGGCTGAATATGTAGCCCCACAGAGCAATATAAAATAAGCCTAATGTCTTTTACATGACGGGGGATGCTTTGAAGGACAGTAATGGCCCTCTTTACCGTACAAACCGACAAGTCTGATGGAACCTGGAGATCAATAATAAATTAAAGACTGCTCCAGCCACTTCACACTAAAATGACTCCCTAGAGGTGATGCCAGCAAAGTCTCTTTATCTCTCCCAAGGAGCTACCCTCTTGATTTTATCTTTTTTTCAATAAGGAGGATACTAGTGTAAAAGGGACCTACTTGTTTGAAAACTTTGTTATCCCTTTATTGTGAAATGTCCCCTCCATGCATCCAGTCCACAGAGCGGAGCCAACAAAACAACATTAAAGTTAGTATGCTACAGTTATTTTATGAAAGAAATTGTATCTGGTTCCTTGATCAATCAGTGAAAGGCAGAATACTCGATTATTAAAATAGCTGCAGCCCTACTCTAATCCTTTAAATGTTGGCCACCATCAAGTCTCTGGTGCACTTTTTACTGCGCTGCTTTGAGGAAGCAGCTTCATCAAAATATACTACTTCTGAAGTTATTAAACAGAATAGGAGTTTTTTTTGCTTTTTTTTTTTTTCTCTCTCTAAAACCAGTAAATATCATCTATTCATCCGTGGTTCCCTTGAGAAAGACGCAGAGCACAGAAAAGTGGTGGAAAGTGCTATTAAATGACAAACAATCGGAGAGAAAGTGGTGTGTTGTCCCGGGGGAGTGAGCCAGCATGTGCGGATGGAGTACAGATTTTCCTAAAAGAGACAGCAATCAGAAACAATGTTGGCATGACATGACATGAAGTTCATTCTTTGACGGGATGGAACCAAAAAGGAGCCGATTTTTTTTTTTGTGAACATTTTATTCAGCTCAGGATGCTCCAGTCAGTGATTGAGCTCTTATTTAGATTACTGGGGGAATTAAATTATCCATGTGAGCTGGTTAATGACACTTAAATACACTTTTAAATGTAATATTTAACTAAAAAGGCAGATAAACGGGTTGTATGTGGTCCTCTCTTGCAGATATTTGAGCTGGATGGAAATAGCAGAGAGTACTCTATATTGCGTGATTAAAGGATAAAAGGGGAAGCAAATGGCTGATGCAGGAGCTCAGTGTTTACTTCTTCAGTCACTCAAAATAAATCCCTGACTCACTCACTCTCTTGTTTGTGGCCACTTTCTCTGCTGACCAATCTGCTTCAATGTGTTTCTCTCTCTCGCCGCCTGGTTTCTGCGGAGGCAGAGTGTGTTTTATCCTGTGGTCTTTGTGTAACTCGTCTTGGCTGTTGGCCTTCTTCCAGGTTATGTCACTCCCTGAAGATGACAGCAGGCCTGCGGGGTGAGGCGGATGCGGCCAGGTGGCCAAACATGCAGGGACGAGCATCTCTGAGCACGGCCGAGACAGAGGCTTGCTCCGTTATTTGCCAAATTTATTACCGTGTTGTCCGGCATGTGGTCATGTCAGCAGCTTATTGTTCACACGGGTCAAACAGGCCAGCCCAGCCCAGCCCAGCCCAGTCAGGTCCCTGCCAGCTAAGCAATGCCACATCTACATGAGGCTGGAGATAAGATGAATGACAGAGCAAGTCATTAAAACAGGAACAACATCACTGCTCTGACTGAGACTGAATATGAATCATGCAGCCAACTTGTGAGTGTGCAGACACATGGGATTCTCAGGAGAGGAAGCCTTTGCCTGTTGCTTGACGCTTTGGCGCTCCATTTTCTGGCAGGAACCATTGAAATGCAGACAGAGGGGTATGGATAATGGACTGTCCCACAGTGGCACAGCGCTGTGCACACTCTCTGCCATTCCCTCAGACAGACACTCCTGCTAGTCTGCACTACACATCCTCTCTTTTCAACCCCAGGGAGGTGCTGGCGAGTGGCCAACCATCACTGAGCGTGTGAGTGACCGTGGTTGTGTGTTTGTGCGTGTAAGTTTTCTTTTTTTCTTATATTTTTTTGTGGGAATGTAGGAAGCACTCGTTCGCCAAGAGCTATGCTTATTACTGCCCTACAGACTAAGTGCTCTCTTTTGCGCTCTCCTCCACTCCTCTTCCTCGTCTGCCAATCTCCCTCTGCCTTCTGAGTGGTCATTGCTGAGAGAAAAGGAGGAGGCTGGTGATGGGGGGATAGGATGGGGTGCTGGAGGGAAGTACACGAACAAAGCAGAATATAAGAGGAAGTACACTAGTGGGCTTCGACAATGCTGAGCCCTCCCGCTGCCTCTCAGCTGCCTTCTCTGTTTGATGCTGAGAGCGATCGATATATTCAACTGAGCGCTGCGCCTCAGTGTGTCTCACACCGCTCACCCTAACAACATACATAACTCACAAACTTCCACCATGTTCAACAATTACCGAACACAGGACCACTGCCAAGCACACACCGGATTACTTCTATTCAAATGCCCATTTCTCACATGCAGCAATGTGGATGAGTCATAAACCTTCACCACACTCTGCTTTCTGTTTTCATCTGTAGGATTTACCAGAACGTCCCCACAGTTTTTACTGACGTGCTGTTGCATGCGCGCGCAAATCGAAACACACACGCCCGTGCACACAAACGCACACCTTTAAGTGCCTCCATAACCTTGTAACACGTAGAGAGAACCGCTGAAGTTTCTGTGGTTGCCTTTGTGCTTGGGCCTAATGTTATTCTAATAGTTCAGCTTACACTGGCTGAGATGGTCATAACTCTATATGAGTCTGTTCTCCGAGTGTGTGTTAAGGTGGCTGTGTAATGAGACACCTGGGACAAGGCATAAAGAGGCCCATAGCTCCTGTCTGAGGGAGGGAGGGCAGAGAGACCAGAGCTAGTTTAAGCATATTTAAGGGCACCATAAAGAGAGCCGGGTCTCTTCCATCTACTTGAAATACGGTCGAGGCCAAGTCCTGTTGTTGTTGTTTTCCCTGGCCAGACTTCCATCCTCTCATGCATCTCCCTGTCCGCCACATCCATTCATAACTACCCCCCCACTATCTTCCTGTCCTGTGTCTTCTCTCCTTCCACTGGGTATGGATGGCGGCGTGCCACTTTGCCCTCTGGGCACCCTTGTCTGATTAAGGAGAAGAGGTTTTTGTAGCCATGGCATCTGGCAGGGTCAGCCTGCATATGAGAAACAATGCTGTATACATTCTCCAGCGCAGAGCAAACAGAGAGAGACGCTCCTACTGGACCTGACTGAAAGAAGCACATGAATGCAAACAGACCCCAGCACTGCAGAGTGGACCCCCTCAATGAGGGGTCCTGTTTGATTTAATCCCAGAAATGCGCCCTGAACCTCACGCACACACGGATTTCACAGGCATTACTCGGGGCCGCTGTTTGCACTGAGGCTATAGCACAACGCAGAGAGGTAACCCACTGAGGATGCCAAAGGTTTGGATTTTCCCATGATAGCAACCACTCTCACTGGATAGAGGGTGAGTAACCAGGAAGGAATCTGTCCCTTTTCAATGGCCACTGAAAGGGGAGCTGTGAAATTGTCCGAAATTTCTCTGTGTGTAAACAGAGGACTGACGGGGGGGGGGGACCCGGGACCCCGCCTGGGCCAGACTGCTTGCTTCCCTGGACTCTTTCTCTACCTCGCTTTCTCCCTGTCTGTCTCTGCCCCTCCTTCCTTTTTTCACTGCGCGCTCCTGTCTCAAATTAATTTTCTGTCTGTCTGTCCCCCTTCCCCACTGTGAACAAGTCCCACACTGTGAGGACACGGGAGCATTTATGCACGCTGTTCTCAGATGGCATTAATTAGTTTTGAGCTTTTCTTATCGAGAGACAGATGCTAAATACTTAAATAACAGGCAAAGCGCAGACTGTGTTTATCTCCCACAACAGAATATCTCCTCCTGAATGGAGACCATGAGTGGCAGAAGTTGAAAAAGACACCTGTCGAAATGCACCCCATCTTTTCTTGTGTCTAACTTTATCTGACACGAGTGCTCAAAAGTGTTTCAACAGTTTGAATCGTCTTCTGCTTTGAGTGGGCATGACCACACACAGGAATTTCTCTCAACTTTTTGCTGGTTGCTAGGCGATGGCTTCAGCTCCTGCGAGCACGCTGTGTGAATGAGGAGGGGGTAACTAATGTCCTCACCCAATGACCACACTCTCAACAGACTGCTCTTGTCCAGTTAAAAAAAAACATTATGCTACTTCCTCAATGTAATCAAACACAGTGGAATGGGCAGGATGAAAAGCACTAATACTCAACATGTGCTGTCTGATGTGTTTCAAAGTGAGAACTAACAATACTGTGGCGTGGAAATATCACATGACTGTCACTGAACATTTATTTATTCATTCATTCATTCATTTATTTATTCATTCATTTATTCATTTATTTGTGAAAATTTGGACAATATTTCTTTATTTTCTACATCATTCAAAGGTTATTTTAATAGTTTCTAGACAATAGGTGACAATTTCCACAATTAGGAAACTACACAATATCATTATGTATTTCAGTGAAAAATGATTGTACAGTCAGTGCACTGTAAACTAAATCTGTCATTTTTCATTTTTATTTTTCCTATTTTTTATATACACAAATAAGATGAGTTTACATGTCTAATGTAAACAACATGAAAGGCTTGTAACAGTGAATAACTATACTTTTTCTGCTTTTTTTTTACATAAAATGATTCAACTTTATTGACAAATGTATCATCATTTCACAAACTTTTTTTAAATGCATTTAACTGTAAATTGGAGGATTGGCTCTGTAAATGTATATAAATTTGTTTGTTAAATGGCAGATATTTTGCATAATTACGGATTTGTTTTGATACCAAAAACATTAAATAAATGTGCTTATATCAGTTTCCTTCCTTCCTAAGTATCCTTCCTTGAACATTTAAAAAGCCAGAAAGTTAAACATTTCAAATGAAAAAGTTATGAACTGTATAGTAATTAAGATAGTTGATTAGATTTTTTATGATAGACTCTGTACAGAAATGGATGAAGCAACTGGAGCACAGAAAGAAGAAGATTTAGGGTGTGGTTAGTTTTATTGACGACTCGTGAACTTGTCTCATACACATTGGGCAGTGTCCTTGAGTTCAAGGGTTAGACCCGCCTCCTCACTCTTCCCTTCATATCCAAATATGGTCACTTCTGGCTCCAAACAACCAACATGGTGACGTTCACATGTCAAACTCCAGGCTTCACAATGTGAGTCTACAAACATGCTTTCTCACTTCTACACAGTCTATGGTTTTGATGAACTGCAGTATTTTACTGTATTTTCTTCTTCTTTTGTTTTTTTCTCCTTTTTTAGTGATGTGACATCACCCTGTACGGCCAGACAGCCTTTTTACTCAATGACAGCATTCGGTTATTCACACTCACTCACTCTCATGCTGCTACAAAATGTGTCCACACACACGCACACACACACACACACACACACACACACACACACACACAACACACACAGCAGACATGAACAGACTGAAAGAAACTCCAGGAAGTAAAAACAACTGCCTCTCAGTGTGAGGAATAAATACCTCCCAGTCACTGTGTTATATGTCAGCGATCAGACTGCCTCTGCTGAAGCTCCCTCATCAATATTCCTGACAGTCCTGATGTTTCACACATTTGCTTTAAAACATACATTTGTGTCAAATGAATAATGCCATAATCAATCTCTCTGCCAATGTCAGAGCCAATGACAAACCCATCCACTGTCTCTTTTAAACTCTCCTCCTCACTACCAGAGGAAGGGCCTGCTAAACAAGTCTACCTCATAATTTGGAGCATGGCAAGGCACCCCACTGCTCGGTTTACTCCCTTTAAATGCACTTAATTCATCTTAACGGAATAAATATGGCAGGGACTACGAGAAATGACTCAAGAATTAGAGCTGCGCTCCACAGCTAAATCATATTTTAGTGCACTTACAATACCTCTAAAAGCTTGGGTGATATGTCCTCACAGCAAGAGTGATGGCTCGGGGGACCATGGGGTAGAAAGAACAGCTTGAGACTGCTCGTTACAAACCTTTAAACCAATCTGAAATACCAGATGCTCGCGCTAAAATGCTTCTTCAAAGTGCCTCCGCCATCACTTTTTTGTGCCAAATGTTCAGAAGTCCGTGTCTGAGAAATGTAATATCCATATTCTTAAGTTAAATGTACCTTCAAAAAGTGAAGGCGGTGAATGCATTTAGGATTCTCAACACTGAATGGACAACATTTTCAAGTGGAATAAAAATCCTCCAGGTTTTTTTTCTATTTTAGGACTTGAAGACAAAAGAGTTTTTAAATTGATGAGCAGAATGTGACACATAAAAACAATCCTGGAATTTATATCCCGGTTTGTCTGCGATCCACTTTGTTTATTTTGTCAACTACAAATTGTCTGGGCTTTGTGCCAGAAATCTTTAATTGTAATGGCTTAACTCGGCAGAGGCTGTGCTATGCAAATTATGAGAGAGGCCTGCTCCACATGTTAGAGTTTCAAACATTTTCACAACTGAAACAAAATGGCGTTTAAATCTCCATCCAGAATGAAGTACAAGCCATTTATTGTACAACTGGACAAATAGAGCAACAGAGCAAACATGCTAAACAGTAATAAAGAAACTCAGTAATGTTTTGTAGCTTTAATTTGACATGAAATCCTCTGTAATTTTAGTATATTGAATTATTTTATTTGTAAAACTTTACTTGCAATAATCATGCAAAAAATATTTTGATTATCAAACTTTATTCATTTTGCATGTAATTGTCACTAATTTTGTCACATTTTAGAAAAGTATTTAAAGTGTTAAACTTAAATTTAAGAGTTTAATTTATTAAATAACAACACTTAAGGAAATTATTCTAAATTTGTATTTTAATGTCTTGTGATGTGGCAAAAAATCATGAAAATTGTATGGTAATTCACAGTTACACCCTTAAAAATGCCGACTACATATCCCCCCATCATGCTTGGTGAAACAATAACAAAATGCAGAATGAAAAAACAATAAATGTTGTGGATAAACAACAAAATTTTGGGTACAAGCAATAAAATGTTGATTAAGAAACAACAAAACAATTTGCGAAAACAATACAATGCTGGGTAAAAATGACAAAAGACTCAGTATAAACAATAAAACAATAAAAATGTTAGCAGCAAGTAGTTAGTCCAGAATTAACCCAGTTCTTGGGAAAAGCAACCTAGCAGTTTGTAATTGTGTATATCAGTTTATATTAGACAAGTACATTTTTTTTTTTTATTTCATTAAATGTCTAAAA
>OOFC01013131.1:45203-87768 GCA_900323345.1 Pseudochromis fuscus | reverse complement strand
CGCTTCTTTTATTTATTTATTTTTTAAAGGAGGAGGAAGTTCAAACATTTTATGAATATTAACACCAACCTTTTTGTCCCCTCCGCTGCGAGGATATGATGTTTACATTGCCTTTGTAAAGACATGTGAACTCAGGATGCTTGTTTGTTTTTTCTTGGGTTAAGTGTCATTTTCTGAAATGTTAACGGGGTTTGTCAGTGTCATCCTAACTTTCTGATTTGGTTATTCAATGCTCTGATCACTGCGCATTTCTTCACTGAAACTCCTCCAGGGGCTCGTATGGTGGCCACATCAGCTTGACGTTAATCCAGACTCCTCCTCTAACTTCTGATATGGTTATTTTTCATGCTCTTATCTGAAGAGTTGTTCTCTATAACAACATTTTTTTAAAGGCAGGCATTAAGAGGCTTAGCCACGGCAGTGCTTTAGCAGCCAAAAGGTCACTTTTGCAAATTGGGTTCATTAATCTTCCAGTGTATGGCAGCCCCGATGGGACAGTCTTCATACACAGACGCAGATTAAAATGAGGAAAGCGCTCGTAGATTAGCTTAAAAAAAGGAAAAAAAGAAACTCTTGGAATGATAAAGACTCTTCAGACGAAGTTGAGACTTGGCTCTTTAAAGTCAGATTGCCAGTTTCACTCATATCAGAGAGAGAGAGGGAGCGAGTGAAGGCTGCGTAGTTGTAATAGAGGGAGGATATAGAAGCCTGGAGTAGAGTTTGACTGAGCTATGATTATACCATCACAGATGATTATAGTTAGGCATTCCTCTGACCCAGCGCATGACAGAATCTCTCACTTTCCTCTCTGCCTCTCGCTTTTCCTCTCTAGATCTCTGAGTGAGCGCCAACTCTCCTACAGCAGTAAAACACCTGCTCAAGCAACAAGACATGATATAAGCCCCTAGCTGCTACTGTAGAGGTAAGGATATCTTCTAACAGGCCGAAGGGATGCACAGACAGTGTCTGACCTGTATGTATTACTGCAGGCCCTTTGGCTTGTCTGAAATACAAGCAAAGGAGCACAACTAGAGAAATAAAATGGACAAAAACTTGTACAGGTTAGTTGTACAGGTGAGGCTAGAACAACT
This sequence comes from Pseudochromis fuscus, assembly GCA_900323345.1. Classification (NCBI taxonomy): domain Eukaryota; kingdom Metazoa; phylum Chordata; class Actinopteri; family Pseudochromidae; genus Pseudochromis; species Pseudochromis fuscus. The sequence continues at coordinate 86,677 of OOFC01013131.1, read as the reverse complement.
CTGATGTACTGTAATTAGTTCAGCTTCATCTTACGCCAATTATCTTCAAATTGCATTCATTTCAACTGATTTTAAAGTAGATTTTAGATTATTTTTTACTGTTTACTGAGGCTGGACCCAACAGTTTATTCTCCTGTTTACCCTTTACTTTTGGCTAACTGTGTTATTTATCATTCATTACTTTTAGCTGTAGTTATCTTAAAGCTTAGTTATCCAACCATTTATCTATTTGTTTTGTTTACTTTTAATTTACTTTTCTTTGTGCGGCTGTGGTACAGCGGGTCGCCTATGAATCATAAGTTTATGGGTTCGATCCCCAGCTCCTCCTGTCGAAGTGTCCTTGGGCAAGAACCCGAAGTTGTTCTCAACGATGGCTAGCACTTAGCATGGCAGCTCAGTAGCCATTGGTGTGTGAATGGGTGAATGAGTTGCCTTGTAAAGCACTTTGGGACCGAGCTTAGATCAAGAAAAACGCTATATAAATGTGCTCCATTCACCATCTAACTAATTCCTTAATTTAAGTGTTAGTAAATCATCTTTTTGGCTACTTTCTTCAACTCATGTCACTAATTATTTAGCTTTCAGTTTTAAGATTACTTTTATTACCTCATGTTGAAGGAAACTTACTTTTGATTGACTACAGATGACAACAAAGCGACATTACGCGAACATACCTCTGTTTTAAGTGACATGACAGTCACGTGTCAACAGGAGAGTGTTGCGAAGCTACATGATTAAACATCATCTGATTCATTTTACATTTATATCGATCCACAAGCACTCCAATTGATGCACTTGTATCTTTAACGTTTAAACCAATTACTAATTAAAAATAAATTAATTAATAAATTAAAAAGTGTGCGCCATGTCCACTTATACTAATAATGTTGTATATCTTTTAGGGACCGTGATAGACCCGGGACCAATTCAGTGGCCAGCATTGTTGTTACTGCACCACAGCACAAGATTAGCAAAGATGGTACTCACTCATTCATTGTTCTCATAAAACTAATCCAGCTCCATTAAATCTTTACTATACAATAAAAGTGAAGCACATTATCATAATATTGTAATGACCACACTTTGAACACAGTAGCTCAGGATCTTGTGATGCCTCTTTCTGTGCCATACAAGCAGTGAACTAATCACTGTGTTGAAACCAAGCACTGGCGGAAAAAAGGGCAACAAATGACTGAGTAAATTAGATCTGGATCTACTAATAAACTTAATCAAAATTTCATTTATCCATTTTGTTTTGACAGACCATCCTCATAGTCCAGATGGCGTTGTGTGTTTTCAGTCTCTGTTCTGCCATAATGATGCTTATTAATAATTTATGTCTCATAAATGACTTATCAGCTCCTTCTCCATCTCTCAGTTCCTTTTCTCTATGTTATGGCCCCATGCACACTATAGATGGACGGCTCTGGTCCACTGAGCTGATGAAAATGCATGACTTGTTCCACAGCTATAAAAATCCAACTTTGTAATGAATGGTTTGTTTTGTTGCTTGTGGTGAAGCTTTTGTGAGAGCGGCGATGGTCACAACAACACCTGGATTTTATGTAAACCCACATTTAAGGTAGTCAGCTAATGTGTTTGTTTTTTTCTGTGCACATAATAAAAGATAAGATTCAGGCTATGGCAAACTAGTCATCACTCACGCAGTGAAAATGATTCTCACCTAAACATGGTCATTAAGAAGAACTTTAAAGGCTCTAATGAAACTAAACTCATAAAGACTTCTTGTAATGATCAGCCAGAGTGCAGATGGGATTTGATGCTGCTCAGACTCTCGCCTGCACACAAACACACACGCCCGCATTCAGAATTCGTATTTCATATTCTATCCACTGGGTGTGTAATGACGCCCGTTATTAAAGTGGGTAATTGTCTTACAGTGGGTGCTGTGTTATTGGATCCAGGGGCAGTTCTGCAGACACAGTCGGAGGCAACTGGATGTAAAGTCGCTGAGCAGTGAAATAGGGAGCAGGGCTGAGCAGACACACAGAAGATGGTATCAGCATCAAAGGGAGATGCTAGCATTGTGCTGTCTGACCCTTGTGAATGGCACTCAGCCCACCTGTTACCCTATCCCCCTTGAGACTCTCACTAACTCTGTCCCCTTGCCTCCTGGAACCAGACACTCAGTTTACTAGACAATCTGATAAAGACCCTGCACAGTGAGATTCAAGCATCAAAGACGTCAGCAGGCACAGAGGCGCACATACATGGTCCCTTGGAGCAAACTGGGCCATGTGATTACAGCGGTTTCTCAGCAGATCATGACCATACAAGGGCATACAAATAAATAGCTATTATTCTCTCTCTTGTTGTAAAGAATAGGTCATTATTCACAGGGAAAAAATAATGCTTGTCGTCTCTCCCAACGGACAGATTTAACTCGTGGTGATTGTTTTGTTGTTGACTGCTCAAGGTATCTCAAGGCTATTTCCCCGAATTTAACACTGCTCTTAACTCCTGCCAAATTAGACTTTAGGCTGCTGTCATTATTTGCAATGTGCTCTGCAGTAGTTATCCCTGTGTTTCACAGTCTGCGTGTTTTTTATTTATCTTTTCAGCTATTTTCAACCTGACACATGACACTTCATTCATTTAAAACAACACAGTGTAAACAAAGGAAGCAAATGTAAGTTTCCTGATGAAAGGAAACTGCACTCTAATAATAAAAACAAAGTATCCAGAGAACACTGATCTCCACCAAGGCATAAGGCAAATTGTCTACGATATTACATTTTATCATCCTGCATGTGTGTGTAGATTTTTTATAAAATCCATTAAAATGTTCTGAATTTTACCTGATGACTTGAAAAAAAATCACTGTTTCCACTTTCTTCTTCTTCCTGTTTGCAACCATTGTCTTTGTTAAAACATGCCTGTTATAAGAGAGAGGGATTGTTGAAGCCAATAATGTAATAACAGCTGATTACATAATTAATTTGCCCTTTTTGAAATGTAACTGGGCAATAACGTCATAAAATTCCTGAACCAATAATGTAACAACTTTTGGCCAATTACGTAATAATTTATTACTTTAATAGCTCAGTTATTACATTTGCAAAGTTTTTTTTCACTTACCAGGCCAATAATGTAATAAACAGCCAATAATGTAATAAATTACTATGTTATTAGCCAAAAGTTATTACTTTATTGGCCTGTTACATTTCTAAAAGGGCAAATATATTACATTATCAGCTGTTATTACATTATTGGCTCCAACAGGGATTTTCTGGAGTTTATGTTTTTTTACAACCAAATCCCATCTTCTCGTTTTGCCCAACATTTAATAATGTGATCCACTGGGTAATACCCTATGTTTTAAAAAGTGTTTCAGTAAAGTTGCTGAACAACACATGAACAAACATTGTTGAAAACATAACCTCCTTCATGGAGGTCATAACATGTTTGAGGTATTTTTCCTTCATAAAATGCAGCACAGGACTCTTGAAGTGCACTGTTTCTATAAACACCACAAAAAGAAACCTGGCAAGGATAAAAATAAGATCAAAACATATCAAATTAAACAACTAAATACAATTTACAGAATTTATCTTATCTTAAACGAGCAAAATAAACCAGAACATGGACACAACATAAATCTAAGACCCTCCACAGGTAATAGCCTCTCCTGTAAACACAGGTGACTACAGGGTATATCAGTGGGTAAATAGACAAAACACATTCTAAAATGCACAAACCAGCAAAATGCTGCCCCTAGCAAACAAACAGGGCTGTGATTTATGATCACCCCATTTTCTGGGATGCAGTTAAACAAAGTTTAATGCACAAATTACACATTCTATTGAATTATTGTCTTGGTGGCCAGCTCAGTGCACAGGTAAACTAGGTTAAGATTTGTTAAACTTAATCTGTTTCTCTTGTAATGAAACCTAGAGGCAAACAAATATAGATATGATTTAGTAAGTGAGATATAATTCTATGAAATTACGTCGGGCACCAACTCTGTTTGTGTGAATATCAAAGTCTATTTATTTGTGACCAGTGTTGTGATGACAGAGATTTTAAATTGTAAGATAATGGTGAGGGAATAAACAGAAACAAATTACCTCTGGCAGGGTGACGAGTTCTAATTAACCAGCAATGACCCTGACACAAACCAACAGGCATTCAGATGTGGCCTTTCATTTCCCCACTTTTTAAACAACAGCAAACACATCCTCCCTTTACAGCGTCGTTGAGCTCTCTTTAATGCTGCTCCCACAAACAACATTAATCCAGTTCCTGTCCAGCTGTGCACAGTTTGAGGCGGAGCTGGCAGGAGAAAAAAGAGGTGGACAGTCCCAGTACCCTGTGGTCCAGAGCCCAGCCAGCCCAGCCAGCCCAGCCCGCTTAGCCAGCCAGCTGGTGTCATTGGAGCTTTCCTGACTTGGACCGTGGAGGTGATTTCTCAGTAGGGGCCAAGGGTTTAGTATCTTAAACACAGTCCTTTACTAGAGTCATTTTACCAGCGGGGTGTTTTCTTAAACGGTGCATGGGCAAATTGTTATGGGAGCAAACCCGCACACATAAGACTCAAAACTAACACTCATCTAAAGCTGTAGCTGACATATAAGAAGACCCATTGGGCTGATGTTAGGGGTCAGTGAGGACAGTGGAGAGCCTGATGGTGTTGCATTTTCACGGACACGGGGCAGGAAGTTGTTGTCCAGCAGACAGTTTAGAAACACCGCTCTTTCTAAACCGCCGAGCGTCCACCAGCAGCAGTTACATTTCCAAACTTATAACCATTAAAAAGTGTTAAATTCTTAGTGAGGGCAAAAGCCACCGTGTGGATTAGCTGTCTCTGCTTGTCAACATAAGTAGAAACTGTAAAAACAACATGCTTTTTTTGTTTTTTGCTAAAGCACAGTGGCACACTTCTTCTAGTATTTACACAGCAACTGGAAAAGCCAAGCTATTTCCTCCTTTGCCAGACCAAAGGCAGCTCGGACAGAATAAACAGGCCTTTCAGTCCATCCTGTGGGAATTGTTTTCCTTTTTACCAGCCACCACATGGATTTTAACATAAAAAGGTCAAAGCCAGGATTTCCTTTCATCCAAATAACTAAGAGAAGGGGGTTATTTGCCTGCTGTCTTAATATATGCAAAGTCCTAAATAAGACAAAGGAGGAGGGTGAGAAACAGGGGATGAGGGAGGGTATCAGTGCTTAGGATTGTGATCTGGGATCAGTAAGGATGATGGGTGTATCCATCTCTATTTCAGAAATGAAATACTCAATATAAAAAAAAAAGTGCAACATGACATCTTCAGAAGTGTCGAAATGAATACAGAAGCACATGATTTGTTCCTAATCTACCTGCATTGATGCAGCCAATGTGAGCCCTATCAAGTTTTCAGGAATCTGTGTGATTTGTCTGCAAAGTGTCTTCCCATCTACTCCACTCACCTCAGTCACATCCTTCACATCAACCCCCCGTCTCTTGTCTCATGAAAGGCAGTCCATTACTGCATATTAGCGGCAGAGTGAGGCAGGGAGATAAGGGAGGCTGCTGATCAAACACACAGACAAATCGCCAGTGACAGAAACACACATTTGTTGCTCAGCGTTTAGCTTTGATCTCTGACTCTGCCAAGAGCCAAAGAGAAGCAAATCTCAGCCTTTGAACTGGAGCTTTTCAGATGAGGTATCTCTCTCTCTCTTGCTCTCTTATGGAGATCTGCGTGTACACTCTACTGAGACATCATTTGCAATCCTGTTTCACAACTGATAGTGTCTACATATTCACCAGGACAGAGAGGGGATGGATACAGTACAGGGCGGAGCAGAATATCCACATCACTGACAGAGAGCATGACACAGGTGATGTTGATGCTGATCACTGGAGACGTTGGACCTCTGGTGGGCTGACAGAGGCCTTTTACAGCGAAACGGTCGTTCAGGGTTTAACTGCGGCATCCTTGTAAAGCTTTCATACACTCCTGAATCCCAGTGAACTCAGTGCTTGAAACAACAAGTTGATTCCACAGCTAAGTTGTGATTATGTCTCAATCACGAGCAAACAGGCAGTATATAGAAACACATCTGATTAACCTTGACTGCTAATCTTCTGATCTCTGATCTGCTCTGATAACAAACTTCATTTTGTTTGTATCCTCGCAATCATGTGCAACCTCACACGTGCACGCGCATACTCACACACACACACACACAGGGGAGAGTGAGATTGTTTTTGCAGAATAGTAATAACAGATAAGTGGCTGCTGTGTGTCTAAGCTGTCAGCCATGGATCATCTCATTTCCTGACCGGGCCGGCCCAGGCCCCCTGTGTGTTATTACAAACAGCCCAGATCATGTGACAGGGGAGGGAGATTACTGGAGAAACTAATTGAGGCTGCTCTGTGTGTTCTCTGCTGGAGAACAGTGGGGTGACTGTTTGGCCAGGCGGCCTGATACTCGACCCTCCCATGTCCCCTGCAACCACAAAATGGCCATTACAAACAAAGACCCTGTCAAAGCCAACAGACCTGGCCAGGCCATAGTGAACCAGATCACTCTTTTGAAGTTTGGGGATTCCCCTTATCATAAAGGGGGTGTATTGGGATGGGATTAGTAGTGCATCCACACACCTGGCTCAGCATGTCATCTGATTAGACTGGTACATCTGTGCTTGATAGAGTGAGAGTGAAGCAAAACACACAGAATTACTTCATGGATCTTAGTGTCCTGGGTTTATATAATAATATTATATTGTATTTACAGATGTAAAGTGAACCCTGCCACTCTTGGTTTCATCCACTCCCCAGTGACTTGACCCGGCTACACATGTGTACAACAGCCTCCAGGTTGTAGCATTACCAGCCCTGGCACAGTACCATTCAGTTGTATTGTTACCTACAGTACAATAGAGCTGGAGAGAGGCCACCAGCAGCAGCTAGAGTCCACTGGTCCTCACACAGAAACAACTGTCAGCTAGCATTTGCTGTGAGTGGACCAGTATGGCTGTCACACAGAGCTATTATTATGATACAGCCCTGGGTCAGGCTGGGGCTCCAGGGTGAAACAAAGTGATCCTGTGTCATCACTTTCAGTTCTGCTTTTCCATACATCAGCAAACAGTAAGGCCTCAGCAAAGACACATTCACATTAAGAGCTATTCAACATCCCCTTTGACAGGTGGCACAACCAGAAATGCAAACATACAAAAAATTTTATTAAGAGGTGTAAAAAGTAGGCACAAGCCCTCCTATCCAATAACACCCACACGGTGACCCCTAAAACCCACGGTCGTCACATAACATAAACAGTCGCGTACACACTAGCACTTACACCCAATCACACTTCTCATGAGAGAAGATCCAGGCCTTGGCTGGTGAAGCAGACAGTGGGGGATGGGGTTGCAGTATTGTATTTCCACACAGGATATGGTCCCTGTGTTTTTATATGCAGTCGGCCCCAGGCGCGGCCCAGTTCCAGCCTAGTGCCAGTGCCAAGGCTAGCACAGGCGCCGAAGCTGGCTGGACAGGTCTGATAGCACTTTTACAAGTGGGAATCTGAGAGCCACTGTGCTTTTAAAGCTTGGCTACTTGTTCTGCATCTCAAATGACATCCTCTTGCCACCAATAAAGCAATAATCTTGACCACTCCTGTGTCAAGTGGCTCTCTGGTCATAAGTAATGCACTATGTGCGAGTCTAGGCGATTTGATCCCGGCTCTTGGGAGTGATTGCCCTTCTTGGACAAGACTCTGGGTTTTGTAGGAGTTAGGATGATGAATGACGCTCAGGTCATCAGGAGTGGAAGTATTTGCAGGGCTGTTGACCAGTGAATGGCGGCCTCATAAGCTGGAACAACCCGGATAGATGTCAGATCTTGTGGGAAACCTAGCTTTGACTGAATAGCTTGTATTCAGTGGCTTCTTGAATTAAATGTTTCAGAATGCACTCAGGCCTAAATGATACTGATAAAAACTGAACTAAACTGATTCAAACTTCAAGCTGCACACTGAGCTTTTAACTTTACATCCCACACTAAAGACCATTTTGCCAAAGTTTTTCTGTTCCTGTGCACAGATTTCATGCACAACAACCCGCTCTCATCCTGGCATTACTGCCAATTCATCAATTTGGTGACTTCCCAAAGCCGCATCATTTGAAAAATGACGTTAGTGACATATATGGTCATTTTCTAAGCAGACATCAGCTCACTTTCTCTTTTTTCATTCACCCATTATGACTCTCCAGTCAGCTGAACTGATGATGATTATGCAGTTTGAAAGATTCAGGTTCAGTGGACCAAATAGCAGTTTATCGGAAACACGAAGCCATGTCCCTGCCACTGTGTCCAATAAGGCTAATCACTAACTGCTGTTTGTCTGTCTGGTAACACACCATCACAACTGCACTTCATACATTGATACACTACATTTATCCAAACATCAGTCCATGACCCCTGGTTTGTGACAACATGATGACAATTGTTTGCAATTTAGTGCTTGAAGTAGTCATTGGTTTTGTAAGACTTAGCTACCTTACTCTAAAACTAAAGTGGCAACACAAGGCTTTTGTGCCACTGCAGATAATGTCTCCATTCATGATACCAATGTTCCCAATAATGTCTGGGACAAACTCTCCAAACTGTTCTTTACAGGTTGTTGACACAGGTAGGAGATACCAATCAAGATGTCCACACTGACCCTTGAACACAAAGATGCTGCCTTATGTGTACAGGACTGGAGTTCAGACCTGTCAATCAAACTAACCACACTCCTACTTATTCCTCTTTTGAAGCCTTACATCTAATTAATTTTGAATTTGTTTTGAGTTTTTTCAGATGGACCAGATCACTGATAAGAAGAGCTAAGTTCAGCTAATAACATCAGAGTATTTCATGATTGAAAATGATGATTTTTGAACATAAGTTAGTTGGAGCAAGAGTTTTTTGGAGCCAGTATCTAGTGGTCATTGAGGGCATTGCACTTGCACATTCTCCTAATTTTCCAGCTGCTATGGTAGAGCTACATTAACAATGAAATAGTGTTGACATTAACTTTGTGTGATGTAATTCCACACTGGCCTTTTTGCAATGTAAAAAAAATAAATAAATAAACCACACTTTTTAATGTCCACTTCATGGTCATCACTCCACTGTCATGTAAGGTTGTCTCTTGACAGTGTCGGCTTAAAACACAAAGTACTGACAACAGGTGGTTTTAACACCACTTAAGCCACCAGTCCATTAGCCGCTCCATCTAAACCTTCAAAGCTAATTGGTAAATCAAATGATCAGATTTAAGAGGCTCCACAGACACATCTACCTGCATCCCAGATAGTGAAACACTCTCCCCACTACGTTAATGCACCGCTGCCTTTTTCTCACCCCCAACCATTGTTCCCATAGGCCCTTTTATTATCCCACTGATGCTGTATGAACGGGTTGGTCATAGTAAAGTCTACCTGCTCATGGATGTGGTGAATAGGTGAGGGAGTGAGAGCAAGTCGGAGGCTACACTTCTGACTCATTACAGAATTATCATTGTCATTGTCCATTCAGCAGCACCATAAAAATAATCATACCCTATTATGAGCAATATTGTAATGAAGCTAGTTAGTATGCCATGGCGTAGTGAAGTGAATTTGTTTATTTACGGCTGGCTGGCTTTTGATTACTCAACATTTGACAAGAACAAATTTACAGTCATGCCAATTTTCTTCGAAACCATCCAGCGTGATAAAGACAACAGGGCTTTGATGGATTCTCTCAGGGGACTGATCGTGTCAGCCAGATAACAGAACACTCGTTAAAAGACACATACCGCTTCTTTTGAACACATTTGATAAGGTTTGTAAATTATTTGCTTTCCTCGCGGAGTTGCCTTCAGGATACACACCAACTTGACACGCAAATAGAAGTCAGATTGCGATTTTTATCCTTGCATGCAATTAGAGTGACTTGTATGTCTCCTTACTGTTGACTTTTTTGAAATCTGGCATCGCTTCCAAATACATAAGTGTCCTATAATGCTGACAAATAACCTGCAGACAAGTAAAGGCAAAGCTTGCTGGTTTAATGGAAGAATCATACAGCCTTGATGTATTATGACCAAACAGCATATGAATCAGGCAGGGAAATAGAGAGTGAATTAGCATTGGGACAGGTTTCCTCCCCCAGCCTTCCGCCAGCCTCCCATCATTCATTATGATGATCTATGGCTGCTCTTTATGCCCTGACTTGATATTTCAGACTCATGTGAGGTGTGGATCATTAGGGAAAGCTTTTACCATTAATAAGCAGACGTTGTTTACATGACTAATACTCCAAGAGGCAATGAGGTTGAAGCATTTAGAGCAGGGCATTCATCTTCTCCACACCAGTAAATATCACCAAGATGCTATTGATATTTACTGGGCTATAGAGAAAATGGCTGAAGTGGACAGACTTCATCATGTAAGGCGATATTTGGGGAAGAAGATCGAAGGAAGAAATTAAGAAAGTAATGAAGGTAGGGGAGGATGGTTTGGAAATGTAATGCAGTAAAGTCAGAGAATCAGTAAATGCCCATGTGTAGATCTGTGAGGTCGAACTAAACTAAAAGACAGGACAACACCAAAATCTCTGCACCAGACATGTGTACAGGTATCTGAGTGTGTTTGACAGGAGTGATTTGGGGTTGGGCTGTTTTCTCAGGGAGTTAGTCTTTGCTGTTCTTATCAGCCCAATTAATATCCAACCAATGGTAAACATGCTGCTACACTATCAGCTCGCTAAGATACCGGGCGATAAAGCAAACTGTCGAGTTCACTCATGAGCATCCACAAGTAAACACATCCACGCATGGACAGACATGTTTGCTGTTGACCATATTTTTATCCAGAAATACTCTGGTTTGATCAAAATCTCTGACAGAAGAGTGACAAGTTGAATTTAAAAAAAAAAAGCAGAACAAGAGGATATTGTATCGCAGGACTGGTTATTGAATGTGTGAATGATTTGCATTTGGGAGGAAGTTTTGTTGTCATGTTGTAAAAAAAACCATAGTTTGGATAGTTTTTAAATGACTGTCAAAGTGCAGTTGCTGAGAAAATTAGTTGTAATTTTTATGAGGTCCCATAAGAGGACAATAATTGGTTTGATCGGCATGGAAATGACATTAATTATAACTGTAGCCTTTACTGTTACCACGTCTCAACCAGCTTGAACACCTGGGAGATGGAGGAGCGACTTATGAGACACCTCTCTCTCTCTCTCTCACTATTGCCATCATCATAACACCAAATCAGAAAAGATCTTCCTCCAGTAGATTTACAAATATAAAGTCCACAGCAGTGAAGCTGTTCACAGTCCAGGCTTCACTCCCATTGGTTGGGTTAATCTCTACATGCTCAAACTTGCACACACATATTCAAACAAACTCAGCCATATGCTAAATGATGATAATTAATGGCTCTTGGTGAAAGGTTAGGGTGAGCAGACACTGACCTTTTTCAAACAGCATCACAACACTTTAACAAAAACTGAGCAGCAACATTTATATTCTGATGGTAACACGAATGAGCACTGGTACAGAGAAAGTGAAAGAAGAAATACATTTAATAATGAACATGTATAGTGAGATAATGCAGACACTAACAAAGCAAGTCTCAAAAAGCCCTGTAAAAATATAGTTCCAGTCCAGTAATAGAGAGATCACTGCTCCCATGTAGGCCGTATTGTACTCAACGGGGGGTGAGGGTCTAAGCGTCCCAAAGTACCACAAGACGCTCATATCTCTTCTGTGTGTGTAACTGTGTTAAATTGCAATTATGTCCTTGTTCATGCTGTAATAGAGCAGGGCATCGGGAACAGTGGAGGATGGTCACCGAGGGTGGGGGAGGTGTAGCAAGACCACAGAGGTGAAGTCCTGCTTAGGGACACAGTTACATGTACTAATACTCCCGTAGTAGCTGGCAGGAGACAGAGGCTGTTACTTTCCACTAACCAATAGCTGGGGCTACGAGTGACTGATGACAACAGAGACATTTCCTTCCACCCAATGGATTATTGAGATTAGCTTTTAAGGCCCGCCTCCATGCCTCAGACCTAACCAGGAAGAGAGAGTGGCTTAACTTGTCATCCCTTCAGAGAACGATGTAATTAACGGGCTCTGATGAGCAGCTCAATCTCCACAGACAGGGGGAGATTGGCCTGGTTTTGGAGACAGGGTGCACAGTGTGAGTGTGTGTGTGTTTGAGTGTGTCTGAGAGAGAGAGAAAGAGAAGCAGGATAAAGAAAAAGAGAGAGAGACACACACCTGGCAAACGTGCAACATCCCTGGTGCTGACTTGTCCTTGAATGCAACCTTGCTGGTTTTCCTCTTCTTTCTTAACAGTTATCATTAAGTTATTACCTAGAATTTGTAGATTAATGATTGAATTTAATTGGCAAGAAAAAAGCTGAAGCTGTGCAACACATTTTCAAACACACGACTTCCGATAATAGTCTTGTTAAAGAGGCGGGGAGGAATGGAGAAGTGTCAATAAGAAGATCCAGTGGTGCCAGAGAGCAGTGCAGCCCTTCCTCTCGAGCCCCCCGAGGATAAATATTTGAATCAGATTATGTGCGTTATTTCTGTCTCTGCTTGTGACGTTAGCTCTCAGCATCACAGGAAACGCTTTCGCACACGGGAACAGCGTTTTATCCGGAGTGGTATATTTTGAAATGCCAGTAGTGATGGGTCGCTAAAGCAATTTCGAATGCATGGTTACACAATGCATACTGTCGTTGCAGGCAAACCCTGTCGTCAGCACAGTATGCATGTGCAATTTAAACATTCTTACTGCGTGTGTTGTGTAGAGAAGAAAACCTTATCATTATTTTTATTTAACATGTTTGGACAGTGATGACAGACGAGTGAAAAAGTGTTGTATTATTTATATATGAAGGAATAAACAGCTGATACAGAGACAAGTTGGTAAAGTGTGAGCAGAGCAGGAAGTTGCATTGCCTTCCTGCCAAAAACAAACAGCTGGAGTTAAAAATAAAAATTAAAAATAGATGGATCATACTAGATTTTTAAGATTTGTGGTCTGTTCCAAAAATTCTGAATTGAAATCTACTTTTTTTATGATGAAATAGTGGGCACGAAAACTGCTTACAGTGTTTTTCTGTGGATTGTACAGAAATAACTGGGCCACTGTTTCTGGAAAGAAATGCTGCTGTTGAATTTTTAAATACTACTTTTAATGCTGTGAGTGTTTCAAAAAGAAATTTAATTCACCTCCATTTCACCTAACACACGCTTGAATGAGAGTCACCAGAACATGACCCTGAAGGACAGAAATAAATAGTCACAGTAAATGAGTGGATGGATGGATGAGGTGTGGGTATTAGTAATGAATTAGAAAGGAATAAAATATTGTCTACATTGTCCATTTTGCAACAAATAAAATCCTTACATCTGCCTTTTTGTAATTCCTTAGAGAGTGTCCCCTAAACTGTCTGGCCATCCAGGATCCAATCTTCTGATGATATCATTAGTCCAACCTCATTTGTAATTTAAAGAGGCTGGGTGGACCATTCCCCTTAGTAATTTGTCAATATTGAGACAGTGGGAGCACTTAGAGGGAGACACAGATGGGAAAGCACAATAGAAAGTGTAGTAGCAGGGCCTGATGTAAAGTCAGGTCAAACAAAAACGTTTCCAGTCATGGGGGTTTTAACCTAATCTATGTCACTACTCATTACTAACTCGCCTTGAAGAATTTTGGCTGCTGTTATGCTTGATACACTGCGCAATGCACAAACATCCTGTTCGTGACAATGACCCGAAGTCTGACGCATTGAAACAGCTCTGTCAGACAGCTCTGTCTGGACCACACATCCAGAGAGGTAGCAGACAATGTGAGATATAAGCTAATGTACAAAAGGCTGAACATTTCATATTCACCATGGTGTCTGTCTGACACAGGTAACCTAACATTTTACAGACTTTGGAAGAAAATAAAAAGACACACAAAACCCTGGGAACATGTGCTGGGACATTTTGAACTTTCTTTTCAAATGCAGAGTCACAAAAAGCATCAATCCTGTCCCACTACCTATATGACACACTTAGCTTTTCACAGTGTGTGGGAGTGTGTTTAGATCTATTTTTTGTATTCCTCCAAGTGGATGTACAATTCTCTCCAGTGCAAAGGCCAAAGCAATAACTCCAGCAGACAGACGGGAGGACACTTCACTGTTGACTTCTGTGCTTTTAATCCATTGAACTGCAGAATGTTAAACATTATAAAGCACACTACATTTTATAACTGCAGACACTCATCAGTCAAGATGTCTCTAATGAGACCAGCCCTGAACTCAAGTCTCATACACAATGTCTTCCGTCTCCTCATCCCTCCCTTTATTTCCAAATATGGTCACTTCTGGCTCCAAACAACCAACATGATGACGTTCAAATCTTCTGGCTTCAAAATGCGACTCCACAAACCAACAGGTGACGTCTTTTCTATACACAGCCTAAGGCAGTGATTTATGATATAAATACCAGCCTCTCACTTGCTCTCACACACTCTCTCCTCCCAGTTTAACATCTCAGCCCTTCTCTTGAATCATCAAAGACGTTAACCGTCCACTTTCACATGTTGTTCTCTCATGCCATGTCTCTGCTCACGAACATCCAGACGCACACACACAGCATGCTAATGAAAGACAAAGCATCGAGTGAGACACTGAGTGAGGAGCGGCTCAGTGAGAGGAATTAGATTCATCCAACCTTTATGGATGCAAAGAAAGTCCTGAGCAAGCAGCATGTGCACCTTCAAAGCCTCGAGACCACAAAATACAAGTTGTGAAATCAAAGCTGCACAAAACTGTAAAGACAACAAACACCTCTACTGGAGAAACAAATGTTGGCTTTACGGTCAGCACCAGTGCCCTGGTTGAATTACTTCCACATGTCTGATAAGTCTTTTATTCCACTAAGCTTGTTAAAATGTATGTGCACCTTTATTATGAATAAACCACTTTCTAAATTCCTCAGGGGGATTTGCTGATCTTTCACCTGAGCTATTATTGTTGTTTTAACTCTGTGACTTTTTTGGCATTGCTATTTCTGCTTTTCCATTGGTTGCAGTTATCTTCTAATCTTAGCGCACCCCCACTGCACCTTCAGTGTAAATTTGCAAACAGTAAGAAGCAACATCAGCCGTACACCAGTACTTTGTATGAGATGCTGTTTTTGACTCTTTAAAGCTTTTATTAGCATCTCACTGTCAAGAGAATCGTCTCTTTCTACCTTTCTCTGTGAACTCTGACTTCCTGCTTATATTAGAAACCTTAGGCAGGAAGTTATCCTGGGAGATTATGTATAAGGACAAACAACAGCTTGTATAGTCAGGTGAGTCATTCACTTGCTGTACCCACAGTCCAGTTAATATTATTTTATTATTATTTAAGAATAACTCAGCTGATTAAATGTGCATCATAAAATGCCTTTTTCTATTTCTATTAATCTACTGCAGTAAATCTTGCATTAACTATAAAAAAACGCAGAAGGACACTGAACCATGTTTCAGTTCACATCTGATTCACAGTCTTATTAACCCTCCTCCTCTGACGTCATCCTGTCTGGGAGTGATGTAGGTAATGGACCTTCAGATGTCTGCAGACATTACACGTCACCCCTTATCTCCCCTCCAGTATGACCCACAACAAAAACCAGTATCTACCAAAAGAAAACATTTCAATAACCTAAACCACATAATATGAATCACATAATACACACAGCTTTCTGCTACTACCCTGCACTTATCTCTATGTTCACTGTATTCAATCCAAACTGCTTTGACTCTGTTACTCTCTGGATCCTCTTTGTGAAACATCCTTTTCATTTCATGTCCAAAATCCCAATAAAACCTCAAAAAGTACCTGAAATCAAATTCTTTGTTTACTTTATTTAAAAGATACATTCCTTGTGATCTTCCCTGCAGCTGATTTCATTGTTGTTGCATCTCTAGCAAGTGGTAAAGCCATAGGAATATGTGTATGAGACTTGAGTTCAAGTCTGGTCTCATTGGGGATTAGACCTGTCAATCAAACTAACCATGCCAATAAATTATTGTTTAAGCCTAACACCTCATTTTGGGGGTTTTTTTTTGTTGTTTTTTTGTTATTGGATCACAGATTAATCAACTAATAAGAAGAGCTGACTGTAGCTAATGACAACAGAGAGACTTAAGTATTTCATGATTCAAAATTACTTTTTTTTTGGAGCCATTGGGAGTATTGCCCTTTTTGTCTATTGTGCTATTTATTACATCCAATATATGGTATACTGGAGTTCAGTACTCTTGACAATAGTGTAGAAATGTATTTATCATAGATTCAAGTGTTATACAAACATTTAGACCTGAACCTTTTTGAATGAGCGGCTGGGTTTTTGTTTGAGTTAAACCATAACAGTTTTTAGACAAAGGTGAAGGGTTGTTCCATTTTTTATTGCAAAGATTACCACAGAGCTTTGTACCATCACCACATGACACAGCGTGCTCAAATTAATGTTTTTTTTTTCCAGGAAAATAGAGAAGCTTTTCAGAAAAATAAAGCTTCACTAAAGGTGTTAGGATGCAGCTAGCCAAAGCCCTTCAGCTACCCTTCATTCACGGTCATACCACACTCATTTCAAATCATAAATTTCACTGCTCAGATTTTAGAATGCTGCCAATTGCTGTTGTTTTTAATAGTGTTTATGCCACACACACACACACACACACACACTAGAGTGTACTCATTAGTCATTCTGTCATAAAAGCAGTGTCAGCATGAACAATAAATATGGCTCATCCAAAACAAGGCTTTTGTCTGTCTAAAAGAAATAGTGTTGGCAGGCAGCGCCTCTAACAATGCAATAACCAAATAGGCCACACACACACACACACACACACACACACACACTGTAGTACATGTAATACAGCGGAACACAGCTCCTTTACGCCTGTCTGATTATAGTAGGTGATAAAGTAGCAAGAAATTAGCCTATCCACCAGACCATCTGAAACTAAAACAAAATAAGGAGATGTAGGACAGAGATAAAGGGGGGAGGGGTAGATAAAGCACACAGAAGGCCAATTAAAGTGAGATGAGGTAGGATTATGAGGAGAAGGTGAGTGATGAGGAAGAGGAGGAGGAGGAGGAGGAGGAGAGCAGATAAATCCGTAAAACATCAATATTTGCTTACTCTTTCGTACCAGGGTTACAGGGTGAAAGGCAACAGTAAACAGGTCAGGTGAGATATATGGGCACGATGTAGGCTAAATAGAAAGAGTGAATGGTGAAGGGAAGAAAAAAAGAAAAGCAAGGAAGCCAAACAGAAAGTCTGGGTAGTGCCAGAGAGAAAAATGTTGGGGTCAGCTGGCTCACATTGCTCAACCATGAAATCCTAACTTGGGGAAATATGGACATTTCACACACCTATGAACAGTAGTGAAGTATCCCCTCCTCTGATGTTCGCACAAAGCGCAGAGAGACAGCTCAGCCCGAGACCAGATGGTTCGAAATTCTCTCTCTCTCTCTCTTACACACACACACACACGCCTGCGCACACACACACATATGCAGTAACTGGTAAGCCTGTGATGCCAGTGAATTTTTAGGGGTTTGCATGTCTAGACGCCATGCAGGCGGTGGCAGGCTGGTTCCAGCAGCAGAGGAGTGTCCGGATGCATAATTAACAGGCTGGTTTGGCACCTGACAGCCTCAGAGGTCACAGTGTCCTCTCCATTAGCCATGCGCCAATCAGCCTCTGGATCACCTGAGCACGTCCTTGTCCCAACAGCAGATTGCCCAGAGGACATCAGTCACATTATACAGCCCAATCAGTGGCTCGGACTCACACAAAGGCCCGAGCAGAGACAACTGGAGATAGAGCGCAGGGGTGATGTCGCCCAAATGAAGCTGAGCTGCCACTCAGGGTAGACGGGGGGCAAGACAAAACACACCCTGCACAAGGATACGACCTCGCACATGCAGAGGCATTCCTCCGATGGCGCAGATCAAAAGACAGATGGACTGATTCAGGCGTACCGTTGGCGCCTGTGGCAATTAAACTGGTTTCTTTCCTCAACACTGGATATATTCATATGTCTATTAAACTGGATTTGCCGCAGTAATCCCAGCAACGGGCGCAAATGTGTTTCTTTTAAATGTCAGTCTCTTACAGGTCAGTATAATTGTGTTTCTGAAAATGCCACAGCAAGTGTCACCGGCTTTAATTTATCTCGGACATTTTGTGGCATTTTGTTGAGACGTGTTGAATAAGTTTTATGATATCAGTAGAAAAAAAATGACATGATTTTTTTTGTTTGAGGACCTGCACCCAACCCCTGCCTGCAACCACATGATAGGATTTTAAAGCTCAAACCAACACCTCTGTCATCACAGTCATATTAGTTCTGCTGCAGTAATATTAAATACTTAAGTCAGCAATACCTTCAGTCTGATGGAAGTTCTTAAAGCTACTTCAGACCGCTCACCAAACAAACCATTTGTTCCCACTCAGACTGCTACTCTAAATCTCTGGGCTCCCATTGACCTGGAACCGGGCCCCAACACAATACTGAAAGACTCCTTTGAGAGGGCCAGTACGGCAGGCAGGAGTAGGAGGGGTTTGAGGGCAGGGAAGGCAGCCTGGGGTACTGTGAGTTGAGGGTCCCTTAGCTCCTGTTTCCCAGCTTAGAGTGATAGGCCCAGGGAGATGAAAGACCCTCAGACTCTGTGAATTGAGCTCTAGACAGGTCTCACAAAACTAGATGTGCTAACACAAGGCCTCCTTCAAAACGGCAGAATGACTGCTTTCAATTGGCAGGCCTATTGTCTTTCCTTTGACAGGCAATGTTTGACTTCTGATAGACAACAATGCAGTGGATACGCAGCATTGTTTCAGCTCAGCTGAAGGCTTCATTTGGGAGGTTTAAAGCTGTAACGAGATTACAAATGTAACTTTTGGCCCTCTCATGCCATAGCTTGTGAGTTAAGCTGATGTCACCACAGAAGGATTCAGATTTAAAGGTTTTGTTAACTACGTTGTAAATAACAAAGAGGCACTTTGTAAAAAAACAAAATCCCAAAAGGTTCTGTATTCAACTTCAAAATCAAAAGTTTGTTTAAAAAAGTTAAACCATTTTTAATCTTAATTCTTATATATATTATATCATTTTTATCCCTGACTCAGGTTGTGTTTTGTTGTTTTATCTTAGCAGGTCATCTCTGAGTATCATTGGCTATAGAGGGAAGCCAGGCAAATATCTGCTGCTTCTGTTTTTTAGACTTAAGATGGATTTATGGTCTGTTGAAACTGCATGTTGGATGGTTGGATGGCAGTACAACCCCCCTCCCCGAACACTCACACCGACTTCACACCATGACTGCACACAGGCGAGAGCCTTTAAAGTTTCTCTTTTATTTAAGGAAACTTTCTGTAACACTTTTCATGTGTACAAGCAACACTGTTGTGTGTCAATATCCTAGTGATATTCACTTGAGTGACATTTCTTCCATAGACTCTTCTCTCCTTGGATCTTTACTGTAATGTGCTGGACAATTTTGAAGTTAAGTATGCATGTGGTTAAAAGTACATGGTTTAAATTCTTCATATTTTTTAAAGGGAAAGTAGCACTGTGTACATGACTTGAAGCTGTCAGTAATTATTCACCTTGGTGGAAGGATAAACCTTGATGTTTTAACTATCCAGTTATACTGAAACTGGACTAGTTTGTATGACATAACACTCAAGTTAGACATGTTTATAGTTGGAAGTTGGAATGAATAGGTGGTGTTAAGCTGTGTTCATACCAAACACAAAGCAAATTTCTCCAATTATGTTTTAAGTGAGTGCAAACACACACACACAGACCCAAATGAACATCCACACAAGTCAAAAAAGTTTTACCTTGTGCAAAAAAGTTGTATCACATGGCAGCCATGGTATCACAAAAACCAACGTCACCGAGGAAGAGAAATGGAGGACAAGTTTATCATCATGATGTGTAGCTGTCCAGAGCTTTATGACTTTGACTCTGTACGGGGGTACACTGCACTGTTTTGGCTGTTTCTTATGTGTTGTGTTCCACTGGTACATTTGTCTTTTATGCATTGTGTAAACACATTTGCAATCTCATTCACAAAAACATGCACCTGTATTCACACGAGTAACACAAGGCAGAACTTGTGTTGCGTTTGGTGTGAGCACAGCTTTGGATTGCTGGTTACAGAAATTGTCAGACACAGTAGTCCCTGTAATTCATTGTTACATAAAGTATGGAGGGACTGGGTTTTTCCGAAGCTCCTATAATAACCAATGCTTGCTGAGGTTTGCTGTCAGAAAGCTGTTTTACAAATGTGGTACCGAGCTGTACTGATGAAGCTTTTTACTCACAAACTGGCTGTAATGCATTCACAGGTCTGTGGCCTGAAAATGTTTGAAAACCTCTGAATTTTTTACACATGGACTCGAGCTGAATGACAAAAACATTGAGATGATGTGCATCGGGGACCGTGTCTAAACTAAGCTTGCAAAATCTAGAAAACACATTTTTTTCTCCCCTTTTTTTTTTTTTTTTTTTGGCACTCGTCCACATCATGCCAGCGCGTTCTCACCCAACACTGAACTTTTTCAAAATGCTGTTTAGAAATATTGAGAGCATCTGTGTTTCATTTCAGGGAGAATGGATAAAACATGAACATGAAAAACTGATTTATGTGTGTTCAAACACAGGTGTTATGCAGTACTAATAGTAAGAACAAACCTTCCCGTCACCTCTAAATCTTTCTGTGACCAGCAATTAATCAGCGCCCCAACGCAGCAGGTATTAATTTATAGGTAAACACTTGCCAGGAGAAAAAGTCAAAGAGTCCAACTAAACTTTGAGAGTGAGAAAGTTTTAAACCTGCCAAGACTCAAAGCAATTTAGCTGTTTTCCTGTAATGCTGGCTTGTCAAAGTAGATGGAGATCTTCATGAAAATGACCTGAAAATCCTTGTTTGTCATTTTCAACTCTGTTTTAAGATTCATCCACCTTTCTGTGGATATATCTGGGATGTATTTACCTTTGACAGCTTATGTAAGCCAGAGCTCATCTTTCAGTGAGTACAAGTAGCTCACTAACATGACACAGCATTATGTATCCACACCTTTGTGGTAGCTGACGGATCCATTCTGGACCTGTCAATGGCCACATAAGCAAAATCATCTCTTTTGAGTAACAAAGACGAGTGGACCACACAGCCCCTCTGGCCTCTGTGGCCTAGTTTCCTTTTTGCTTTCCCAGCCAAGAGTTCAGCGAGCTCTGCCCACGCTTCCATCCGACTTGTCTATCTCGCTGAGATGTGGAGGTTTTGTGTTTGGTTTGAAAGTGCCTTTAATCCCCTCACAAGTCTGAAAGCAGTTGGCTGGTCAGTCCTGATCATGTGATAAAGGGTCTTTTTCTTTGAAGATATAGACGTGGATTTATGGTTAGAGCCCCGTAAAGAGCTTGGCAGTCGCAATTTACATCGAGACACTGCTCTGGAGGAAGAATGTGCTTCACGGTTGAAGGTAAAGTGTACAATCAGCAAAATAAGATGGTGTTTTGATGTGTTGATCTGCGAGCATGCTCAGCGTCTCCAGGGTGTGACAATTTTCTCCCACAGGTCAGGACCTCATTTAAGTTGAATGACTAAAGACGACATTAACCAAGTTTAGAAATCTTCATTTATTTATACATTCTAACATATAGACACACACAGAGTCTGAAAGGGTTATGAAGGCCTGTGCCATTATTGCACCAGTGAACTGTCAGCCTGGAACAGCCAGGGATCTGTTGTCTCAAGAGAAACACCACATGACGCATTCACATGATGCATAATTCAAAAACAGACAGAACAGACATGGCTACTCCAACACTTTCTTCAATTCACAACATCACGTCATCAGTGGTATTTCATTTTAAGTAATATTGACATAAGTTGAAGCAGAGTCTTTAGGTAGAGTCATAGACTGTGTAGAAATGAATGAAAGAAGCAGGGGCTCAAAAATGAAGCCAATAAGAAAGTGTAAAAAAGTGCAATACCCCCAATGACCACTAGATGCTGGCTCCAAAAATTCCAACTCCGACTTCAAAAATTTTCAATCATGAAATACTCAGTGATCTGATGGTCCATCTGAAAAAAAAAAAAGTCTTAAGTAGATATTAGGCTTCAAAAAGATTGAGGGGCGTGGTTAGTTTCATCGACAGCTCTGGTTTCCAATGAGATCACGCTGAACTGAAGTCTTATACACATTGGGCAGTGTCCTTGGGTTCAAGGGTCAGACCCGCCTCCTCACTCCTGCCTTCATATCCAAATATGGTCACTTCTGGCACCAAACAACCAACATGGCATCGTTCAAACGTCCAAACTCCTGGCTTCATCCAGTCTATGGGTAGAGTTTACAGATTATACTCAACAAGTTAAAAAACATTAGTATGAAAATATGTGCATTACTCATGACAATGATAAAGAAACTTCAGGTACTAAGGAGACATCACTATTAAAATAATTAAGCAATTACGAGATAGGTCAATGACAGATACCTTGAAAATCATAGAATTATTAACTTTTGGGGCATTTAACTTTTTTCTAAGTAGTATCTGTTCACAACAACGTGTGTGTGTAATTATTATCCATAAACAGATGTCAGATAGCCTCATGTGAAAAGTGTCCAAAGTTTGAGCAGACAGTGAATCTTCAGTTACATATGTCCAAAAAGACAGATGTTGTCATAAATGGTAACAGATGCGAATGATGAAATGTTTAATTTAAAGTGACATCAGTTAAGGTACTTTACAACCCCTGGTGCTCTCTTTCAGCAATGTGCGTCAAAACTGTATTCCTGCTGGGAGTCGTTAGTCTTTCAAATCTCAAACAGGAATATTACACGTGTTTATAGATTCATTGTGGCTTACACTTTCAGAGGATGGCATTATCTCTGATGTCTGTGGCAAATATTAACAAGTCCATAAATCCACTTGGAAATTTTAGAAGAAAAGATTGGACTTAGATGAGTATGCAACATTTTTAGGTTTTCCTTAATGAGGAGGTAATACAGTCTGGCTGTGTGGTCAAACAAATGTGTGTGTGAATGATATATAACTTTATTTATTTTATTTAGGAGTCTGTATACTAGCAGCGCATCTGAATACCGTTATGTATTCCTGTACAATGTCAATAAAGTATTTATCTACAGTCATAGTTTTCTGTACATTGAATAGTAAAATGTACAAACAAAAACGATTCATAAAAACTTCAGCATACTTTTCAGTGTCATTATGCTTGAAAAAAATCCTAGAGCTGATGGTGTAGTTCACAACTTATCATCAATGTACTTCCTGTTTCCATCCCTCAAAGCTTTATGGGAAATTGTGTGTAAACTTAAACTGCTTAATATGTAGATCCTGCTTTAACAACAAGAAGCCTGATTGGATGATAAAAAATTCTTATCAAGTTTGTTCACATCTTTGACAAACTTTTTCTGTGATGTAATCTTGATGATGACACTTTCATCATCTTATCAGTAACTGTCAAGAAGGACAAAGTTCAGTAGGTCACTGCTGCCATGGACATCAGTCAGAATCATCAGTAACACACTGTACAGAAAACTAGAAGTTAAATCGAATAATAAATGCCCATGTTAAATACAAACGGTAAATAATAACTCATTCTTAAGGGATAAAACTAAACAAAGAAACTCCACTTACTTCCACTGCCACCATGTGACTATCAGAAAAGAGTGATGGAAAGAGTGTGCAGGGTATAAATAGGGAGTGATCAGGTGAAAAGTAAGAAACAGGAGTTTTTATAACACATACTTTTCATTTTGTCCTGGTGGAACTTTTAATGGACGGCATGCTACTAGCCAGTGAGTGAAAGTGGACTGCTGTGATGCTAATGTGGCTGAAATGTGAATGGTGGAGTGATTTATCATCTGTCATAAAACAGTGACTTCTCTGGTTTCTATGGCCAACTTTAAAAAACTCCTCTTCCTCCTCCTCCTCCTCCTCCTTTCAAAAAGAATGTGTGTTGTTAAATAAACAGTCTTTATCTGCTGTGTGTTGTCACATAGTAGCACCAATATATTTTCACCCCAACAACATTACACCAGCTAACAGCTACATTTCAGCTCTGTGACATGAGTGTAGATTTCCTCATTTATTTCGTTGTGTGTCTGTGTGTGTGTGTGTGTGTGTTTGCTGAATATATGTCATGTCACTGGATCGCCTCCTGGGCCAAGGCTTTATTTACTGACCGGGTTTGGTGTGTAGTGGGAACACAGCCGCCACAGATCACTACACGACCTTAATTATGTTATCAGTCAACTCCGGGTGTAAATATCCCGGAGAACGTATTGGACCCAGTGGAAAGCATGCACACATCACAAACACACACAGAGACACCGCAACTCACAAACTCTGTCAAACGCATCCAGCCCTTTAGTCACCATTAATTACAATCTACTTCTGCCTTCTGACTGATGTGTGTGTGATCAATATGTCTGAAAGGGTACGGTGTACTTCTGTTGTTTTTTTTTGCAATTGGAGGGCCATACCAGGTTACAAACAAGGAAAGGAGGCAGACAAAAGAAATTTCAAACTCACATGAGTACAGGGACGATGGTGAGACTGAGACAGACTCCAGCTGAAGAAGAGGGAGGGAGATATAAAAAAATAAAGAAAACGACAGTTCAATCATTGAACAAAGTAGCAGCTTCTCAAGGACTGCTCTAGGCAGAGCTGTTCTATCACAGATTTATCACACACATTCAGCGCATGCACACTAACACACACACACACACACATACAGACGCATCCTGACATACTTCAGTATGAACGGGACTGTCAGAGTCAGTGTTGTTTATCCATGGTGAATATATGAAATATGGAGCATGGCTGTGTCAGGCAGCCCGGAGCAATAGAGCCTGTATCTGTGGGATAAATAAACGTCCTGCGCCAGAGAGAGTTCAGGTTTGTTTTTAAAGGACGTCCCAGCCAACACTGTTGTTTTGGCTCTGAGGACCTGCCTGGACCCATGCTGCAATAATAACTCACTCTTGAGATAACTTTCAATATTTTCACCTCCGTCGTTGAATAGCAAACAAATGAGGGGGCCAAAGTATAAGGTGTCGCAGCAGGCGAGGCACTGGCTGCTCCTTTGGAAGTCAAGAGTCAGACCCCGATTTAATTAAATTTATGTCATTCATGATATATTTCTAGACTCAATCAGTTAACTCCACTCTACAGTTTAACAGGATAAATGTGCACATGTGATGTACTGCAGATTTTTGGGAATTAAAAAACACATCACTGAATCCTGGTACTGCACACAAACTCCCCCTGACTACGACAAACCGGAAACTGTGTATTTTTGTCTTTTGTCCTAATGATGCGTATATTAGTCTCGGTGGTGTGTCTATGTGAGCTGTAGCCAGTATTTTAGTGTCACTGGCCTCACTGCGGTGACTAAGTAATTACTATGTGTATGACCCTCTCCCATCCTGTGCTGTCCTGCCTAATTGTGGTTGTCACCACGACTTCCATTTAGCTCCAGATAAGAAACTGCTGGATGCCGGTACATGCAGACTTAAGACCCTTTTCACAGAGGGCACATCAGGAAGATAAATGTGTTTACTAATAACTCTTTCACAGCCTCCATTCAGGCTGTTCAGTGCCTGCTGGCTGGTGACTCATTCTCATCAGCAGAGGACGGGCAGAGGTGTGATATTACAGTGGTGTGTGTATAGCTTGTAATAAAAGGTAGTGACAGGAGGATTTTGAGACATGTTTAAGGGAGACAAATTTGGCACAAATTTATGCAGCTTCGAAAAAGCCTGTGCTCATTATGTTGTCCTCACACACATCTGACAAAATGCACTGCGCTGATAAAAAGGGGCCAAGCTATGCGTATATGTGTATGTGTCTGCCAAAAGTAATGGATAATGAGTCCTCTGACCCTCTAGCTGTTCATCATGAGTGAGGGCTAACAGCAAAATGTACCATTAAACCTTGCGATTACATAAAGAGCCTTACATAAAGCCTGGAGCTAGCTAAAAATACAGAACCCAGTGGTCTTACCCCTATATATAGGTCTGCCGGTGAATTATTCAATACATGCGAAGTCTGACAAAAAAAATACACAAATTTACGCAACAACTCAACTCAAGTACGCTGCCTGCCTTCCTGCCTGCTGAGATTTGAGGTCACCACTGTAAAGTGGTTCGAGCAAAGTTTCATGCTGTAGTTTTTAGTAGGCAGTAAAAGGCAGGGAGAGGTGAAACACAGATAAGCACAGAGTCTGGCTGTAAATAAAATCAAGAGATAAAAGACAGATTCATGTTTTGTTTTCATTTTTCTTCCTCTGTAAATTCCACTATTGAGAGCTGTGTGTGATTCCTCTGTTATGAAGACCCCCTTTTCAGGCCGCCCTATGACCCCCCCCTTGTTGTCTGGAACAATGAAGGATACATGTTCAATTTCAGATTTTCAATTTCAGCTTCTGAGGAACGAGCAACAGGAGAACAAGATGTGTGTCTTCAAAGTAACTGCTTGACCTCGCTGCTCTGGGAAAGAATTCATCAGCTGTTGGCATTTTCCCAGCGTGAGCTTTCTTTTATGCAAATATAAAAGCTGTGCCCAGAGGCCACCGTGCCACACAATACTGCTGGCTTCTGAACACATACAGGCACCCTGGAAATGAATCATTACATATTTATCCAAACATGTGAAGACTTAAACAGACACAGACAAGTATTTTATTTTTTTTTATATAATTTTATTTCTGATTTGTTCAAGGACAATGTTCAACATTTCTGTAAAAGTGTCATTGTTTCATCCATCTGGCTAATTGTTAACTACACTCCTTTGGCAAGATGAAACCAATGTAATGAGTGTTAGAAATTGCAGGCAAGACAGAGTCACAGAACAACATTAGTACAACAATGTACTTGCTAAGTGATCCAAATTTTATCCCTTTTAGTCATACATAGAAATACAGTAGTAAATAAAGAACAACCATCATGAAATTGAACATTACAGGGTTGTTAAATGGTACACACTTAACACATAAACCATGCAGCGTTATAACACACAGCTGTGGAGAGATACAATAAAGTTATTGTTACATGTGTCAATCAAACCGGATCATGTGACAAAAAGCAAACAGCATGGGACAGGTTAACACTAAGTTAGCCATTATTCCAATAATACAAATAAACATGTCTTACACTTTTTCTGTCTCATATCCACACACACATACATTTCCACATATTATTTCCACATATAGGCAAGTGAGTGGAGGCTGCTCTTTTCCCCACGCCTTGTTTGTCACACAGCCAAAGGTAAAAATGTATGACCTGTGTTAGTCTGCTGAAGCTGGTGTCACTGTACCTGAGCAGGGATTTCAAAAACACCAAATCCCAACCAGGGAGTTTGGATGCAAAATAAAAAAGAAACCTGTCACCTCACTATTCAGACAACATCTTGAGCTACTGTGTTTTTGTGAATAGTAAGTTGACCCAGGGTCTGTGCCCCATACCCAGAGGGGAGCTGACGGATGGGATGAGTGGTACACCACTTGGCCAAACTTGAAAGCCGTCTTGCCTGGACCCCGGTGGGTCTGTTTGTCACAGCTCAAAACAGTCTCTTTGACTCTGTTTGGATGTACAGTATGAGTGTGTGTGTGTGTGTGTCTGTGTGGATGAGTGTTTGAGTGCATGCTAAGTTCCTGGCATGAGTTTCTTACAACCAAAGATTGTGGATACAGAGAGGTCCGTTTGATGTGGTTTGTGGTGGTGCAAATGAGACATCCAGGGGAGAGTCTGAAAAGGAACAGAAACACTTCTCTGCTTCTCTTGATGTGAATGAATACAGGTAACATTTGGCACGGGCTTGATCATTCGGGCATGTTGAGAGTACACTAAAAAACTTCGGCAAAGTGAAATAACCCTTTGATGTCGCAGATTTAACTTATTCACGGCAGTATTTAGGGAGTACACAAATTGGACAAATGAGTCAGCCTAAAACTGTCCAGTGCAGTATAAAACTATCTTAAGGCACCGAGAGACTTTAGGAGCAAGAAGAAAACATTTTGGGGAACATTTTAGGAACTATAATGGTTAGCAGAGTGGGCAATCCACTAAAAATTTCCATCTGGATCTCATCACAGGGAGGCAGAGAGTGGCTTGCTCTTGCTGCGGTGACTGAACTCACCACACACACACAAACACACACTCACTCACGCACACACACACACACAAGATGACTCATCCTCAGCAGGAAAAGGAAGTGGTGTGCAGCTAAAACATGTATAACTGTACCTAAAATTAATTGTTGCATCCTAAAACCCCAGTTTAAAAGTCAAGCTAACCACACATGGACATTCCTCTGCAGGGCATGGCCCCATTGATATAGACTGTAAACGCCATTGTTTAACATCAAGCAACTGGTGTCTTTATTCATAATTTTAGTAGAAGAAATTAGTTAGCTCTAGGCTGAAACCAGATCACTAAAGTAGTCTCTCATTGATGCCTCCAACCTTCCTCCCTTTATCCCTCTGGCAAATTTACTCCTATCTTAATCCCCATTAAAGATTTTTGGAATATTTCAATTATGGCAAATATTTAAAAACTCACACACACACACACTAATATGTGTGTGGGAGTTTTTGCCAGGTGCAAATTTGATCTTTATAAGCAGCCATATACATCAGCTGAAACCATGAGATCCAATGGCTCTCTAGCAACCCAGTTAATTACAGACCGCCTGCCTATAACTGAACCCTTATGTACAAACAATGCAAAGACTGTATTTATACGGAAGAAAATTACTGTCTAATAAAAAGTATAGGCAGGTTTACTAGTCCATAAACTTTGAAACACATTATAGGCACAGCATGCACCTACACATGAAAAAAATATATATATAGTGGGGGGAAAACTGGCTAAATATAGATTCCACTGTGCATACCTATGTGATCTTTAACAACAACAGTTGTGCCCACTCAGGTGGTGAGAGCTGCAGCCACAGAGGGGGCTAGCTGGTGTAAGGGAGCATTTATCAGGAAGAAATTAGAGAACAGAGAAGGAGACAGGTGGAAAACATCGACTCTGTTTGCTCTTTACCCGGCCACTTGACTTCAAACAGTGCACTCTGCTCTCCTTTTTTATAGGAAACCCTTACAGAGAGATAAGAAGAGAGATAGTGGGGAAAACACTGAATTAAGCTCGCACAGAGGGCAGAGTCGTGGCTGTATGCAAGAGGCAGTGAAATGAGCTTAAGACTGGGAAGGAGGTGGGAGAGGTGCCCGTCTCTTTAGCACAGAACTTTCCTGACAGAACTATAATTGTATGTATCATCAAAGGGACCCGTCCCACTCACTTCCTGCTTGCTATAATTAGCCCTGTGCTCTCTCTGGCAGTCACCACCAACTTTGGGAGCCCTCTGCCTTGAGCCGCTACAGGCACTTGTCTGGGGTCAGACTCAGAGCTCCCCCTCTAGAAGAAGAGTGTGGAGCCGGCAAGCTGATGAGAACCTGGGGAACTCCAGATCAACCCACTCCAGCAGTCATTAGGAAGTATGGGAGAAGTATAGTGTGAGGTGGAAAAACACTCAGCTAACAACCACATGGTTCCAGTCACACAGACCTGATCCAGCAGCCCTCTCTGACCCCTCATAACTCATGCATCTGCACACACACTCACACACACACACACACAATCCAGATCCTTAAAGACAGCATAACAGCCCAACAGTTTGAAAAACCAACTGTGTGAGCTGCAGCAAAACAAATTCCCATGTATCAAGTGTGTCTCTGCATGTGTGTGTGTGTGTGTGTGTGCGTGTTGGCATGCATGCACTTGTGTGTAAGAGAGAGAGGTGGAGTTGAGGCTTTTCTATAGAGCAAAAGCAAACAGTCCATAAAGAGGCCCTGCCACTCTCCCATTTCAATGTAAATGAGTCTGACTCTGTTAGGGGGTTAAAGAACTCTCTAGGGGCCCGGCGACTACCACCACTGGGGTCACACATGCACATGCGTTCACACACACACACACACACGTGCGTGCGCAGGGAGAAACACACAGTGCACAAACATGCACGCATACACACAAATTCTGAGGCGAGAGGCCCAGATAAAGAGCTCAGAGAGCCTGTCAGAGTGTCAGCTCCCATTAGGCCAAAGGCTGTTGTGTGTGTGTGCAGGCAGGCGTACTGCTTTTTACATTTCATTCAGCACACACACTCTCTTTTTCTCACACACACATCCTCCCCGAGCCGCCCCGCCTGGCTGACATGCTGTTTCAGACAAGACACACAAAAGACAACGGAACCCGCCTGAAAAGACAAACATCTCCTACATTTCCTACATCACACACAGCCAGAAAAAAGCGAGGAAACAAAACAAGGTCTAAATGATTTTAGATGAGCAGAAGTTGCGCTGAAAACTGTGGACGCTTTCAAGGATTCCCTACATGATTAACCTTTCTAGCAATACAAGAAAGGAAACTTCCACAGCGCTGATGCATTTTAAGTTTCCAGTTTCAGACATCAGAGTGCAGCATTTATTTGTCATGGCAATGTCAACTGTGGTGTCATGCATTATTATACAGTAACTGAGTGGAGAGCAGAGAGTAAACCACATCAAAGGGAGGGAGGCGGAGGCAGAAAGAGTAGAAAGACTCAGAGAGGCTGCGTAACCTCGGAGACCTGCACA
This sequence comes from Pseudochromis fuscus, assembly GCA_900323345.1. NCBI lineage: Eukaryota > Metazoa > Chordata > Actinopteri > Pseudochromidae > Pseudochromis > Pseudochromis fuscus. Next base: position 55,947 of record OOFC01013131.1, on the reverse strand, counting down.
ATTAGTGCTGCGCTCCCTTGACTGCCTGTGGCCAGCGAGTTGTGTGGAGTGGGATGAGGCTGTTAGGACACAAACAGAGAGGACGGGAGGGCTGATTTCCTCCCACAGAGCCTTCAGAAACACATTACACACACTGAGGAGGAGAAGGCACAACAACAATCTTCGAGGGGGAGAAAGATAAAGAAAGAGCATGAGACTAAGAAGGATAAAAAAAAAAAAACCTTTTGATCCCATGTTGAGCCCAAACTCCCATAAATAAAGATGTACACACCCACATTTCTCCAGTCACACATGCCCCGACTCAGCTGACTCAGGCAGGTGTGTCAGTGTGTTGCAGCCTAAAGCAGTGGCATGCTGAGGCAGCAATGTTGGCTCTACCCACATAATCAAAAAGAGTCAATGCAAAACAGAATGGCTGGAATTACTTGTCCTAACTTTTTTTTTTTTCTGTTGTTTGGATCCCTCATCTTTCTTTCCTTCCATCTTTGCCTTTCATGTCCAGTCTGACATCTGCTGCTAAAAACAGTCATCTGAAAACAGCGCTCACTTGATCTAGGGGAACTCCAGCCACCACAAAACGTTCATCCTACACTCACACACGGCTAGTCATGCTACTGACACACAGCTCAAGTCTGTCTCTCCTGCCTAATCACTCCTTCTGTTCAAAAGCTTCAAACCACAGCCCAGACCCCCTCGGGCAAGAGGCTGATTCGCAAGCACACAGTCAGAATCTTTCTCATACACATGCTCAGAGTGCTCATTACTGAGCTCACTTTTCACCCACATACATTTTGCCCCAGTCTAGGGATTGGCCGTGCATCAGTCATGGCCCTGCATGTACACACAGGCTCCGACAGACAAACACATAAACACTAAAACAGGCAAACTGCTCATTATGGAATTACTGCTGACAACATGTTCACATGGAGTGAGCAACGTGAAGCTGTGACTTATCAGAGGTGCACCCTGAAAGACCTGCAGGGTCTTCAAAAGACCAAGTCAGGTCACTTTCTCTCACTCTGACACACAAATAAAATACATATTTGAAAGTGTTTTTAAAAAAAAAAAATACTGGCACTGAGATCAAAGAGCCTGCAGTAATAAAGCTGGCAAGAGCCCCCATGAAGTCTTTGAATATGGATTTTTAAATTTAGAGTCACAGAAAACACTGCCAGTTCGAGGTGGTTTAGCAAATTGAGGTTGAATTAATTTTTGTAGACATTATATACACATATAGAAAAAGGTATTTCTTACAATAGACTGAGAAGTAATCAAACATAGTGGCAGATTTTGCCATGTATATATCTGCTAAAATTTGTAGCTATTATTGCACCTTGAAAACAGACGATAGACGTGAAGGGTTTTTTTTCAGACCTTTTCATCAGTTAAATACTAAAACAAGGTTTTTACATGTATTACAGCTAAAATAAAAACTGAATCTGGCTGATGTTTATAAGTTGCTCTTTTAACTCTATACGAGTCCTTTTCTCTTCCACACTCCACTATTCTGCTTTCATCCGAGCTCTGCACTGTGCCGCTCTGCTGAACCACCTCTAACTCCCCCTAACCTCACTGCCACACAATACCTGTTGTTTCTGCTATTTGGCTCCAAACACAAGGACAAACTACAGCAAAAAAAAAAGAGCTTCCATTCAGCTCTGTTCATAACAAGGGCAAGGCTGGCGCTGAGAGAAAGCGACAAGTCAGCAACATTTATCTCTTAGAGAAATGAGAAAGCCCAGGGCACTGGCCAGTGGCCCAGCAGCATCCCTGCCTATGAAGTATAGATAATTGTTTTGAGAGCCCCTGTTGAGAGCTGCTGTCTCATTTCCATATCTCCATAGCTGTGGATATGATATAGTGGTGTTGATATCGTGATCCACGGAAAATGGCAGACTGTATATTAACCCTCTGACAGCGACATGCTGGTTAGCTCTTCTCCATCCAGTAAAAGATGTGCGAATTAGCAGGATCTTCTAGATAAAAGAAAGAGGAGAAGACTGGAAAATAAAGAGGTAAAAAATGCAGACGGACAAAAAAAAAGGACGCCGGTAGGGGGAAACAGTGAAATGGAGAGAAGTGCTGAATATAAAGTACGATTCCCGAGGATAAGGCTCATTGGTATGACTTATCATCTGCTGGTATCCATGACTGCAGCTGTAACCTTTGGTAAATGACTCTACTTAGTCCACGACACAGCCAGTAGCCCAATGGGAAATAAAATTAACATCCCACAGCAACAGTTCACTGACGCCCACTTTTAGCATCTCCTCCACACAGACCATACAGTACACAGAGACAATACTAATTAATTTACTGCTCCCCTTCTGTCACCTCACTCAAAAAACTGGGACAAAACGTGATATGATGTAGAATACTGTATTATGATAATGTAAGAAATGACTGCCGGGATGGAGGGGGAGAGCGAAGGTAGATCTGTTAGGAGCTGGGAAAGACTTGATTTAACTTGAGGAATGGGAACCACAAAGGGGGGCTCCGAGGGGGGAAAGATTTTATTTAACATGCAGGATACCACTTGTCTATAGCCCCAGGTAGGACAGAAACACAGAGCTAAGCTACTTCAGCACTCCATCCACCAGGAAAAGTGCAGAGGAAGGGTTTTCCCTCTAATGGAAGCCATTAATTATCATATACCCTTATACTTCCCAGTCATCACTATTTTAAGTTAAATCCTTTAGAAGGGAGTGTGTATTGTCAAAGATAGGGGTTTTTCTTGTCTGTAAAGAGTCGGTCTGTCTGTCTGTCTGTCTGTCTGTCTGTCTGTCAGGCTGCACTTAATGGCCTGTACACACTCTGGAACTGTCTTATGGAACTGACTGATGTTATCAACAGATGAATGGCCATGCAGGGCAAAGGTCAAGTCCAGCTCTGTTGTTTTGACTCTGAAACCCCGTGCGCTCACTCTGCTTCCTCTGCTCTAATCCCCGCCAGCTGTGTGTGCGTACATGCACTTCTGTGTGTGAGGCTAATAGACTGAAAAAATAGCTGAAGTCAGTGTGGATTGTGTGAGTATGTGGGCTGCTGCGGCCAGATGACGCTGAAAAAAATGACTAAGGTTTACTTCATTTAAATATAATCTACCTGTGGGAGACATAAGATGTTATTTTTATTCAATGGCAGCTGCCATCCAGCAGGAGCAGAGAAATCTATCGAAATATTCATTTGGCGCAACAGGAAGGAGAAATCAATCCCATAAAAACAGAGCACTTAATAGAGTTCCATTAAACCGACTCTTAGAGCCGTACAGAAATGGCCACTCCACTGCAGGGAGGGCACTGAGAGGCCACGCTGTTTTCACCAGGCTACAATTTAGACTGAATAAAGTCATGCTCCATTTTCAGCCAGCCCTGACAACTGCTTTTTTAAATGACACCTGATACCATCACGCCCCCATCGCCCCCCTCTACCACCATTCAGCCAGAGACACACTTGAAGAAGGGCATGCGTGGGGGGTGGGGGGTTGACGAGAAATGGCTTGAGTGCTGATGTGGAGGAGTGTGCGAGGGGTCAGACGCCAGGGCTGCAACATCTCTGTCCCGGCTGTCTCTGAGTGTTTGTGGTAGTGTGTTTTACATTCCACCTGGTGTGTGACAGTCACAGTGAAAGTCGGCCGTCGCACTGCAGTCACAGTCAAGTGGTGCGGCAAGAGTGTCAACGTGGAGCTGTTGGTAATAGATTTCAAAAACGAGTCTTATGAAGGGATATGGACAAACATTACACAAACTGTTATTGTGAACGTCCATCACAGCTCACAGACTGACTTCCTGGTTTGACTTGGCGTTACCTGCAGAGGATCTGGTTGGACTCTGTGCTTGTTTACAACAGTTATGTGAACACCTGTCTCCTGTCTCACTTTATTATGACAGTGTTCTCAGATTTCAGCAATTACTTGGGATTTACAATTTATAGCCAACAAAATATGGGGGGAAACTATAAAAATAGGACTAGAGTTATAATTAACTTTGTAAATCAGAATACATTTGAGACACACAAATTACAAAAAAAAAAGATATTTTCTTACGTCTCGTACTTAGATGCAAATAAACTTGTTTTATTGAGCTTCTAAAATCTTTTTTTAATATAACATTTAACATAGGGACCTAGGGATGGGTATCATTAGGATTTTTATGAATCCGATTCACATTTCGGTTCTGCTTATTGATTCTGGTTCCTAACGATTCCTTATTTCGACTCCAAAAGCAAATAATAAAGTGCAACCTGTCTGGCAGCTTATTAATTTCCCACACATGTTGCATTTTCCACATTCTCCTCTCTCTACTAATATGAAGCCACACTTTCAACCGATTTCCTGGTCCATTTCCTGTTGCCATGCGGCGTCATGTTACGTGTTAGATACGTAACAGACAGGTCCTGGCAGATATCTAAAGTTCAACTGCAGCCGTGGTGTAAAATGAGCGCATCTAGGAACCGATAAGCGGGACTGAAATTAACAAATTTTTTTATGGGTACTCACTAAATTTAATTCGGTTCCTTCTTAGAACCAAATTTCGGTACTCAACCCTATAGGGACCATATTAAACTTCTCTGTATTTTATGTCAAATATTCAACCGTACAATGTTGAATGTTCATTTTTAACCATAACCAAACTTTAAAATAATGAGTTAAGTTTATGTCCAAGTAATGATTAAGCCAAAAAGCAAAGTTTCAGACAGGGAGTGAACTGAGAGGCTGTATAAAAGATAAATAAGGTTTTTTCTTTTAAACTGTAAATCATGAAAACCTAGTCTCAGAAAAATTTTGAATTAAAATTTAGTTGGAAATGAATAAAAAAAGGCTCTTTTCAAAAGATATTGTAAACTATATTCAGGAGATTCAACAACAGAATCGGTGACCTGGTAACTCTCATTTACCCATCGGCTAACCAGTTTTATGTGAAACATCTTTCTACTGAAGAAATATTCTTTTTGAAAAGCTCCTCATGTATGTTCACAAAGCTTTTTATGACCTGGCTGAACTGATTGTTTATCTGTGTTTCAGACCTCACAGAGTACGTGAGAGAATTTGGTTTTGGCTCTGACAAAATGAGACATAGAGTGGTGACACATTTCTAAGGAAAAAAATTACAGGAAAAACCATCATGTATGGTTTAGCATCCCATCTAATTCCATCTACTCATCTATCTCATGATCCCCTGAGGAGATGTGACACAGAAGCCGGGAAGCAGCAGCCGATGCATGTCGGAGCTGGTCAAACCCCCAAGTGTGGGAGCTGGAAAGTATTAACCCTGAAACGGCTGGCTGGAGAACTGGGTGTGTTGGTCTGAGAAGGAAAGATTTCCCTGTTGGTGTGTGTTAATTAGGCTCGAGTTAGTGGGGCCTGCTACAGCTTGTCTGATGGCTGACCTGGAGAGACGGGATTACCTGCTCCAGCTGCTCTCTTCCCTGCTGCCTCCCCTAATGCCACCTATATTAAAGGCACAGGTGACACTGGCACTATCGCCCACTCGTCACGAATGGGCCATTTGGTAAAAAGGTATGTCACAACCAACTGGACGTGTAAGCAGGATCGATGCCAGATACATTAAGCCGCAGTCAGACACATTTTTACACAATATTCCTGGCGTCCTGGATTTCTCAAACTTACTCCTGTCTGCACACGCTGGAAGTGGAGGTGATGAAACGGTAAATGGAGCCGATACAGCGGGCCATAGCGAGGGACTATGTGGTTGGCATGAGAGCGCATAGCGTGATGTGGGTGTGAGCGTAAACATTTGCTCTGCAGCTGAAAGCATCTGCATTCATATGAACAGTTGATGTAAATGTGATAAGAGCTGTGGACGGTCCAGTGGATTCCAACATACTGGTCTTCCTTGTAAAAATCCCCACCATGTGCTATTGTCATGCAGGCGAGGCCATTCCTGTCATTAGCTCTCTAACACACACACACACACACATGCACACAAACACACTGCCCCCCAGCTGACTGTGTGTGGACACCTGGTCTGGATCTAGGAGCTGATGGCATTCCTGAGAGCCACGAGCTTAATTCCCCCAGATTAGCCTGAACAATCCACCTAAGGTTAATCAGTATGTAGCATCGCATCCCAACCAGTGGAGCCTTTTTGTACGCCAACAGAAGAAGAAAAAATCTGCACGGGAATGAAAATATCCATAAAAAATACATTTAAAAAAATTCTATAAAGAGAATAGTAACGACTCGCACAGCAGTCCCTCCGAAGGCTCAATTGACTCATAAGCTATACACCATGTGTTAGCTTTCTCAGAAAAAGTTTGTTTGCCACCTCTGAGAGGCAGAAAAGATGCCATTTGCAGCATTTATGGTGTTTTGCTGACATGAGACATTTGCTCACCCCAGCCTGTAGAGAAAGTCCTGGATAAAAGGCTTTTCCCTTAAATCCCAGATAGCCTCCGAGCTCCAAGGAAGACTTAGCCGGCAACTGACAGCCAGGACGGGAGGTGGGACAGGGTTTTGAAGCTGGGGCTTATGGCTGATGCTGGGGTTGGGTAAGAGGCTACGTAAATATTTGGGCCAGCAGTTGTAGTCTAAGTGCTCCCTTTGGCAGGTTGTGGGTGGCCAACTGGTACCGCCACGGAGCTGACAGGTATACGGCTGCGGGATATTCCTTCGTTTTCCAGATTGTACCGCGGCGGCAGACTCATCCTGCTGTTAGCTCAAAGGTAGAATATCACGCTGGAGACAGTGATCTCTGTGTGGGTGGGTGCAGTTGGCTTCGTGGCCCGGCGAATGGCACCTTGCAGCTGCCCTCTCTGTGTCCGTGTGTCTGTCTGTCTCCGTCAAACGCTGCATCCGGTGGTAAGGTCAGGGAATGCAGCAGCTCCCCACCAGCACCAGCTCCTACACACAGCTGTTCACTGTGCAGTCGCTACCACACACACACCACCTGTCTGCATGTGTGTGTGTGTGTGTTTGTATGTTTCCCAGCGAGATCACACACGAGAATAGACCCGTGCTTTTCGGAGCGTGTGAATGGGGCAACCCCTGTGTCTCTTCCTTTGCTGCTCACACTTCAATCCCAGTCCTCTAAATCCTGCCTCTATCCTCTTCCACCCCAAATAAAGTCATATCCTTCCTTCCAGAAACTGTTAACTTCCTCAATAGCTCATTAACTTCATTACAGAGAACGTGAGAAGGTCTTGGATCAGCCGTATGGTTCACTGCTGTGTTTGGCGCCTTCATTAATGAAGCTGCAGTGATGGATTTTAACAGAGATGTTGGGGGATCAATGCTGTAATGAAGGGCACCGTGTGTGGGAGGAAGCATTTATTATCATTATCAGAAGTAATAAAACTTTTGCCCCCTAACAATGGGCTCCCTCCCACGCAGAGTGAACGTCAGCGTTCGGCTTGGGCCACCTTAATTGGTAGAAAACATTGTCCTAATGGTGTCAAGGTGGCTTTGCATTATAAGCACATCGTCACTCATTGCATACATAAGACAGAGGGCAATCGTGTCACCATCAACTCAAATCCAGGAACATTTCATACAGCTCTCCTACGTGAGTGCTTCGATGGCCCGGCGGATTAAAACATTTGGATGGGAGCTGAAATGGGATCAATAAATAATGAGTCAAAAAATGTCATATGTGTCACTCAATCATCGGCATTTCACCGCGATATAGCAGCTTATCAGAGGCTGCAAATTACCCACAGCACTGGCTATGAATATGATTAGCATTCTCATTTTCCCCCCAAGAAAATTCTAATAAACACAATCACATTATATCAGAATTTATTTCATACCTTTCTGTGCGTTTCCTTGAGTAAATGTGGCAGTCATCAGGATTGCATCAAAGCAAACTAGATATCGTAATTTCCTTAAATTTAGAGCCGAAAAACAAGTTACGACAAAACACATTTGCTTTCCTGCTTCCTGCAACATAATCTCATAAAACAGCTGAAAGAGCAATGTGTGCAAACAGAGCACAGGTCATTTCGCTGCAAATTACAGATATATGTTTCAATCCTACCTCCGGTCGCTCGCATTGAACTGTCGCCTGTAAACCTTGCCACCTTCCTGTGACCTTTGGTGAAGATGCAAACTGAATACTGATGAAAACCGTTCTTGTCTTAAAGTCAAACTAAAATTTGAATCTTTTTATTTCTGCTCACATTTATTAAACAATAATAACAATAACAAAGCTGTCCTACATTTCTTTTCCAAACAGTTTTTGGACATATTTGTGGAAGAAGACATCACAGCTTAAGTCCTCTGGGAGGGTAGCAGTGGGTGACTGACCCTTGAGGGCCAGTGTTGTAATCTACTGTCAGCGTCTGCAGTGCAGTGCTGACTGGCGCATGTCACAGTTACATAAGGCCTCTGATGATTGATTAAAATCTGTTTCCCTTTTCAACAAGCCCATATAACATTGATTATGTACCATTAGCAATTTAAGTGATGATGGTGCCAGGAACATTTTTATAGATGTTTTTTTTTTTCCACATCCAACTAAATGTACCAAACTAATGCAAATAAGCTGAATGAATCATCAAGTGTTTCACCTGTTTGAAATTATGAATTTATCTGTACACATGTATTTAAGGAGATGTATTTCAGAATATAAAGAGGCTAAATTCAGACTTTAACTGAGGATTTAAGTATTGTAATTTTTTAATTTGCTACAAAAGAAGTGTGCTTCGATCAATGCTGTTAATTTTTTCAGATAAATGTTTCCACACTCCTGCAGTGGTTTTGCATTGCATTACAATTACGCAAAGATTTAGCATTAGCTGCTACTCTTTCATGGGTCCATTTGTTGATGGCAAACAACAAACCTTTCAAAAATCACAGCAGCGACAAGTCTAGCAGTAACCTCAGTAATCTGGAGGTTTAACTAAAGTGTGGAATTACTCATTATCACAGCAGCATTTTTGTTTGTTTGTTTCAATTTTGTCACGATAGTTTGGACCAAATCAAACAACAGCAGTGGTGAATCCTGTACATAAAATGAGACAAATGCAGTAATGTAGTCACTTGTATATTGCCTCGTGTTTTACCATGCCTTTTGGTGTTTGCTCTAATCCAAAAGGCTGAGCACCAGATCGACTGAGCAGATTTTTGACATGGGTGGCCCTGGTGGATCCGGCTGAGTTGGGGATTTAGAGAAAAAGGCCTGCATGTAGATTGGAGGACATGAAGCTTCTCAACAGGACTGCACAGTCAGGTGACAAATGGTGCCCCAGGCCAGGCGAGCGCCAGAAATGGCCTCTTAATCAATCAGAGGTCACCACGTAGGCTCAGTCCAGACGGCCTCCACCCTGAGAAACGGCGTCTGATGAAACACTTACTCCCAAGTAGAGACGCGCACAACCCCTTTCTCATATTAGTGCACCACTCTCGCCATCTCTGTTATCACATCACTTCAGAAAACTGGACAACTCAGTGCAGAGCCGTCATTGTCTTTCTCTTGCTTCTTCATTGTGACAGCAGCACTGAATCAATTGGGCTGTCTTAAACATGATTAAATTCAACTTGAAAACCTTTTAATTGAGTACATTTAATTATTTTAGATGCGTCACTTTAACTTGCTTTGCTGGGGTTTTATATCCCTCAGTCCTCTGATTAGCTAAAAGGAAATGGTCGCAATAAAACATCAACCCTCCCTCTGGCCTCAGCCCCTACCTTAAGCCTGCAGCCCCCATCTTTGACACATGGCCATCTGTACCAGCGTTTCAGGCAGTAAATAACAGAGTGGAGGGTAGAGCACTTCTCATGTCGGCCCAACCTAAGGCCAAGCCCACACATTCTCCTCTGCACCCCGGGGCCCACCCATGCACACCCCCAGGGGTCGACCTACACACTGCAGAGTCCCCAGGGGAACATATCAGGCTTTAGGGGTAGCACAGGCCTTCTGTCTTCTGTCCACCCCCAACAATCCATGCATATCGCTCTATTCTCCCACAATCCATCGCTCCATCTCCCCACGTCAATACATTCATCTGTCCGTTCTGGCCATTAGTCAAAACATACTCTCACACTCTAAGACCTTTGTCATTCACACATCTGCTTCACTTTACTGCTGCTATTTTCATAATTGAGTCTCCGTTTAATCGGCTATTCATCCAAAGACTAAAAACAGCTGAGATTTTGCAGACTGATGGAAATACTCTTTATATGCTTCTTCATTTCCAGTATTTCCACGTTTATAAGTGTATAAAATCACAGAGTGTGTTTTATTTATCTAATTATGTTGGTGAAAATCTATTTTAAGGTCAGTAGACACAATCAGATTGTTAAAGCCAACAGTCATTCAGCAAAGGCCATCAAAAACCCACTGAAATGGTGTCACATTGCCATTACACTACCAATAAAACTGTCAATTCACTGGAAAAAGGACCAATCAATAGACCCACCAATCACAAGACACCCACAGATCCATATATCAATTCATCCATCCTGACACTGAAGACCTGCATCTGGCAAAACCTTAGACGCATTGATCTGTCCATCTTCCTGCTGCTTCCACGGAGGATCTCGTGCTGATTCAGTCCCCACAGGATGCAGGGACAGCACAGGGAAGTAACCCAGGACTGACAGAAACACTGAGTGGCAAGATTTAAGGGTGAGAGGCAGGAAGAATGAAAGTCACATGAATGAAGTCTATCAGTTCAGATAACCTTGGTGAGATTTTTGAGAGAGCTATAGGAAGCCTGAGGAAAAAGAAAAGTTCAAATGACGAGAGAAGATATTGAGAAGTAATAACTCAAAAAAAAAAAAAAAAAA